>CAUYLG010063015.1:0-147438 GCA_963573385.1 Cacajao melanocephalus | reverse complement strand
CCTACAAAGGACATGAATTCATCATTTTTTATGGCTGCATAGTATTCCATGGTGTATATGTGCCACATTTTCCCTGTCCAGTCTATCATCAATGGGCATTTTGGTTGGTTCCAAGTCTTTGCTATTGTAAACAGTGCTGCAATGAACAGTTGTGTGCATGTGTCCTTATAATACAACAATTTATAATCCTTTGGATATATACCCAGTAAGGGGATTGCTGGGTCAAATGGAATTTCTATTTCTAGATCCTTGAGGAATCGCCACACTGTCTTCCACAATGGTTGAACTAATTTACACTCCCACCAACAGTGTAAAAGTGTTCCTGTTTCTCCATATCCTCACCAGCATCTGTTGTTGAGACAAAGTCTTGCTCACTCTCCCAGGCTGGAGTGCAGTGACACGATCTTGGCTCACTGCAATTTCCACCTCCTAGGTTTAAGCGATTCTCTTACCTCATCCTCCCGAATAACTGGGATTACAGGTGCATGCAGGATAATTTTTGCATTTTTAGTATAGATGGGTTTTTGCCATGTTGGCCGGGCTTGTCTTGAATTCTTGACCTCAGGTAATCCGCCCACCTTGGCCTCCCAAAGTGCTGGGATTGCAGGCGTGAACCATTGTGCCTGGCCAATACCATACTTTTAAATAACCCATGGGTCAAAAAAACAATCAAAAAGGAAATTGGAAAGCATTTTGAATGAATAAAAATAAAAATACAACATTCAAACTTTGTGAGATGCCACAAAACAAAAAACCCATATTAGCATAGAAGAGAGGTCTAGAATCATTGACTTCAACTTCTAACCTCAAAAACTAGAAAATAAGATCAAATAAAAACCAAAGTGGACAGAAGAAAGGAAATAAAATCTTAGATGAAGTCAATGAAATAGAATATTTTAAAAAATCAATGAAAACAGAAGCTAATTCTTTAAGAAGATCAATAAAATTGCTAAACCTTCAGCAGGTGGATAAGAAGCAAAAAAGAAGAAAGGAGTTAGAGAAGTGACAATTGCAGATTCTACTGATACTAAAAGGACAATATGGGAATATTATTAACAACTTTATGCTAATATTTTCACCAACTTGAATGAAATGGAAAAATTGCTTAAAAATACAAACTACCAAAACTCTCTCAGGGTGAATTAAATACTCGTAATAGCCCTAAATCCATGAAAGAAATTGAAGTTTTAGTTAAAAATTTTCCCACAAAGAAAATTTGAGGCCCATGTATATATTTAAGGATGTAAAAACTACCTATTCTACACAAATATTCTGAGAAAATGGAAGAGGAGGAAATTCATTGTATAAGGTATGATGGTTCTAGAACCTAAGACATTACAAGACAAAAAAATTACAGACTCATAACCCTCATAAACATAGATGCAAAGATTCTAAATAAAACTTTGGCTATTATATCTAATGATTTATAAAAAAGAGACTACAACATGACCACATGCTATTTATCTGAGAAATACAAGAATTTAACATTTAGAAATCTACTTAATGTATTTACCATGTAAAAAGACCAGCTAGGCACAGAAAAGCATTTGACAAAACATGACATCTGTTACTCATTAAAATTCTCTCAGAAAATTTGGATAAGAAGGGAATGTCTTTAACCTGATAAAGGGAATCTATGAAATAAACTATAGCATACATCATACTTAATGATGAAATACTGAATATTCTCCCATTAAGGTCAGGACCAAGACAAGAATGTCTGCTCTCACCACTTCTGTTTTAACAGTGTGCTTGAGATTCTAGCCTGGAAAATAATGAAAAAAAAAAAAAAAGGAATAAAAGATGTTCAAATTGGAAAGGAAGAAGTGAAACTCCCTTTATTCCCAGATAATATGATAGCTTACATAGGAAATCTGAGCAAATCTTGAAAAGCTCCTAAAACTAATGAATGAGCAAGGTTGCTGGATACACGATCAACAAGCAAGAATCAATTGCATTTCTATGTACTTGCAACAAACTATCAGAAATTTAAATAAAACAATGCTGCTTACAGTAGCATAAAAGTGTGATACATAGACATAAATTTGACAAGATATATATAAGACCTATATCCTGAAAGCTATAAGACTTTGCCAAAATAAATAAAAGCAGATTTAAATAAATAAAGATATGGTGTTGAAGACTTGATATTGCTAAGGTTAAAATTCTCCCCAAACTGATCTGTAGATTAAACACAATCTCGAGCAAAATCTTCACACACTTTTTTGGTACAAATTGACAAGCTGATTCTAATATTTATATGGCTATGCCAAGGACCTAGACTAGTTAAAACAATTTTGAAAAGAGGGAGAAAGTTGGGGACACTAAACATTACCTGATTTCAAATTTTATAAAGCTACAGCAAGGCAGTGTGGTACTGGAGTCAAGTTAGACAAATAGACTAAGGGAACAGGATAGAGTTCTGAACCAGACTCAAACATAAATGAAAACTTGGTTATTGACAAAGTTTAAAGCACGGTTCTTGGACAAAAACATAGCCTTTCAACAGATGGTTCTAAAAAAAGGGGAATATCCATGTGCAAAATAAATGGACTTTGATCCACACATTGTACCACATACAAAAATTAACTCAAATTGAACAATAGACCCAAGTGTAAAATCCCAAAACTATAATACTTCTAGAAGA
Source organism: Cacajao melanocephalus (assembly GCA_963573385.1). Lineage (NCBI taxonomy): Eukaryota > Metazoa > Chordata > Mammalia > Primates > Pitheciidae > Cacajao > Cacajao melanocephalus. The sequence goes on along the minus strand of CAUYLG010063015.1, from coordinate 144,791 downwards.
AAACACAGGACAAAATTTTTGCCATCTTGGGTTAGGCAAAGATTTTTTGCACAAAATACCAGAAGCACATAACTGGGTGAATATATTTGCAAATCATGTATCTGATAAATAACTTCTATCAAAAATATCTAAAAACTCTCAAAATTCAACAATAAGGGAAGAAACAACCAAATACAAAAGGAACAAAAGATTTAAATAGACACTTCACCAAAGAAAATAAATTGGTAGCAAATAAGGACAGGAAAAGATGCTTAATATCTGTAGTCATGATGGAAATGCAAATTCAAACTATCATGGATATCACCACATATCTATTAAATTGGCAAAATAAAGACTGACTACACCAGATATTGAAGAGGATGTGGAGAAACCCAAACTCTCATATGGTGCACGTACTTAAAATGTAAAATTTGAAAAATTTTGACTTATGCATATACTGACAAAATTGTCACAGCAATCAAGATAGTGAACACATCTGTCATTCTCAAAAGTTTACTCATAACCCCATTTGCAATTCTCCCCTCCCACCATTCCCTTCTGTCCCCTTTCCTATAGTCCCCAGGCAACCATAGAAGCCACAGGTCCTTTCTCTGTTGCTATAGTTTTTTTTATACCTTTACATAAACAAAATTGTATAGTATGTATGCTTTTTGTCTTGCCTATTTCACTGGGGATGAATTTTTGAGATTCAACTATGTTGTTGTGGGGATGAATAGTTCACTTCTTTTTATAGCTGAGTAATATTCCATTGTATGGATATACCACAGTTTATTCACTCTATGTTGATGGGCATTTGAGTAATTTATACCTTTGGCTATTACAAATAAAGCTACCATGAACATTCTTATATGACATATGCCTTTCTTTCTTTGAATAAATACCTGGGAGTAGGAAGTCTTCATCATATGGTAGAGGTATATTTAATGATTTGTGAAAGTACTAAGCTGTTTGAAAACCTTCTCAAAGACCTGTTGAGGTAAGGATCATTTCTCTTGGATATGAGGCAATCTGAGTCTCAGAAAAGCCATGTTGCTTTACCCGGTGTCTCTCTGCCAGTAAGTAGTACAACCAAGTGCAACTAAGTTTGAAATAAACTTAATTCTTCTGATTCTACACCCAGGAGATGATCCCATCAGCCCACAGACATTCCTAAAATCCTAGTCTCTCCACTAATATTGCCAGGATTGATACACTGTTACTACAGAAATAGGAACTTGGAGACCCTGTGTTAAGAGAGTGCTTCAAAAATTAATTCCATGGAACATTAGTCTCACAAGATGATGTGTGACACGAGTTTGATGGTCAAGTAAGCCTGGGAGGGCTGCACTTAGTAGCCCCCTTGTATAAATACATCATGTTAAAATATGACAGATATGAGAAATTCTATAGCAACAAATTCCTTTATATTTGTCTAATCAAGTACATCTTAACCATATTTGAACTTAGAACTTAGTTTTTCACCTAGAACTTTTTACTAGATATTATAAACTTTATCATAAAATATGTTAAATGTGTAATAAACTTTAACAGAATTTGAATTAAGACTTGTCAGGTCAGGATAACAGTACAGACTCCTTTTACTTTGCTCTCTCAGCATCATGAAAGACACAAGTAGAGCCCACAAGTCTTAAAAAAGTCAAACTTGCACCAGGCATCAAATTGCGACTTCTGTGTAGATTGCCTGGATAACAAAATCATTTATTTCTTATATTGAGTCAAAACCTATGGGCGCTTAATTCATTTCAAGCTGAGTTATTCTTTGACATATGGAACTTCACTGGAAGAAAAAAAAATCTTTATTCTAAGCCTTTTCAAAGTTAATGAACAAAAAAAGCCATATCCAAGTTGTAAGTTCATCTCTTCTCTTGAGCTGTGTAGATTATGTGGCCTCATGCAATTAAGTGAAATGGAAATGGTTAAGAAAAATTTGTTGATCTTCATGGCCTTTTGCCTGCAGGAAACAGATTCTATTCAAAACCATATGTCTAGGCCACATTTATGTTTTAGAAACAAGGCACCAAATTTTGATTCAGACTGCCCAGGTTACCTCTTGAACCTACTGATATCTTTGAACCTACTGATATCTTGAATCTACTGATAATCATTATTTTCCACTTTAGTAGAGCAGTGTGACCCAAATCAAAATGGCGAGTGTTGCAAATTTTAGAATGAATAGGTTGCCAGTTCTTCCTTTCTGCTCACGCTGTCAATGACTGTTCAGCGTGATGAAGAGGCAGGAAGAAGAATGGGAGAACGCTGTGTAGAAACTCCCTATTCAGTTTATGCTCCATCTTCAAATACATTCTCCGTCTTCTCCATCTCTTCAGGGCCTGCAGAGCTTCCATCACTCTGGTTCTCTTTCCCTCTGGCTTCTGAGTGGTATTAGCCAATGGGGAGCACCCATGAGGTCCTGAATCTTGCCTCTCTTCCACCACCCCTTACACCCTCTGCCTGACTGTTCTTGGCTAGGGCTGCCTTCCTCTGCTCTCAGCCTCGGCTCCAGCCAGGCACCCCCTCCCTCCCACAGCTCTGCTGCTCTGCCCAAGATCTGCTCACTTCCCCTTCCCTGATCCCTTTAGGTCTTATGATGGTGAAGGCTGACCAGTGCTGCCAGTCCAGGCGCTTCACCTGCCTTGTTTTCCTCTTGACTCTGCTCCCACCTCTGTGAACAGTCCCTTTATTAAACTTCCACTCATTACCCCTTTGAGTGTGCCAGCTGTTATTGTCACATTTTCCCGTGTTCTAATGTTAAAATTCTTACCAAATTACTTAATTTATATTATAGTTAAAAGTTGTGATATAAATATTTCAAATTAGATGTCTTGCTTTGAAAGGGGGAATTTTGGCTGGGCGCAGTGGCTCACACCTGTAATCCCAGCACTTTGAAAGGCTGAGGTGGGTGGATCACGAGGTCAGGAGATCGAGACCATCCTGACCAACATGGTGAAACCCCATCTCTACTAGAAATACAAAAATTAGCTGGGTGTAGTGTCGAGTGCCTGTAATCCCAGCTACTTGGGAGGCTGGGGCAGAAGAACGGCTTGAACCAGGGAGTTGGAGATTGCAGTGAGCCGAGAATGCGCCACTGCACTCCAGCCTGACAACAGAGAGAGACTCCGTTTAACCAAAAAAAAAAAAAGGGGGGGGGAGGAATTTTTAGAAAATGTAGTTTAAAATGAGTGACGGTATTTTATACTAAAATGGTGAATCCTAACTTTTTTCTCAGTAGGTCGAGGACAGTATTTTAGCTACTTAAGACTGGCTGACAAAAGTGTATCTTCTCTCCTTTTTACTTTTCATACCCACAAGAAGTTCTAGGGCATGCTGGCCCCAACTCAGGCCATCTTCTCACCCTGCATCCAGACTTGTGACTCCTCTGGTTATAGGACAAAGTCAATTTGCTTTCCTTGTTTTTAAACAGTAACTACTAAATTGAAAGAAGTCAAATGATCTGGTGCGCTAACATTCCACATCGCCTTCCAAATTCTTTTTCTTTTTACCTCCTGTTTGCTTCCCCACCTCTTTCCACTTCCTACAAAATGGCTTTTGTTCCTTTCCCCTTTGTTACCCCTTGTTATGTGATGGCCCATGTCCCAAGGCTGACTCTCAGCCCCTTGTGAGGTGTGTCACAGTGATGCATAACTAATGAGAGCCAGAGTTATCAAGCTTGCAAATGTTTTACTTAAAACAATACATGCAAATGGATTCAATGTTCCTCCCCAAAATAATGTAACTCTCAATAATCTAAAATCCATAATGCTTGGCTGGGTGTGATGGTTCACTCCTGTAATCCCAGCACTTTGGAAAGCTGAGGTGGGCAGATCACTTGAGCCGAGGAGTTTGAGACCAGCCTGGGCAACATGGGGAGACCCTGTCTCTACAGAAAAATAAATTAGCTGGGTGTGGTGGCGTGTGCCTGTAGTCCTAGCTGCTTGTGGGACTGAGGTGGGAGGATAGCTTGAGCTGGGGAGATCTAGGCTGCAGTGAGCTGTCATCTTGCCACTGCATTCCAGCCTAGGCAACAGAGTGAGCCGGTGTCAAATAATAATAATCCATAATGCTTTCTTGAGTGGGAGAAAAAATGTGCAATGATTGCTAATGTATCAGAAATTACACATAGCTGGTAGTCTTGCCTGTCTATTACACTAATCTACAGTTAATAGCTCTGACCATTACAAATCATTGTAACACTTTATTTCTGCACACACAAATTGTTTTTGACTCATTGAAATCTGGACATGCCTGTGGGAGTGTTGCAGATTTAAATATCATTCATCAAGTAAATTGTCGTACAAAAAAGGTTAAGTACAGCTCCTCCAGGGAAAAACTAAGAGAAATCCCATTACTGTGGGGAAATCCCCAATGGAAGACCTTGAGAAAGACTTGAGAAAGGCTTGAGAAAGAAACTCTCGATTGTAATAGTTACATTATTTTATTTGTGGATCTTGAATGAGTCTTATTGTTAAAGATCGTTTCTCCCTTCAGCATCTTTTTTTATTAAATTTTTTCCCCAGAATCCTTTTATTCTTTCTTTTCTTTTCCTTTTTTTTTTTTTTTTTTTTTTGAGACGGGGTCTCACTCTATTGCCCAGGCTGCTGGAGTGTGGTGGTGCACTCATGGCTTACTGCAGCCTTGAACTACTGGGATCAAGAGTTCCTCCTGCCTCAGCCTCCTGAATATCTGGGATTACAGGCATGAGCCACCACACCCAGTCCAATTTGTTTTTTAAGGACAAAATTAGAGAATATTTAAAAATGTCTTTTTCACAGGCAGAATTATTCTCAATGTTCAAGCAGAACTCTAAGTCCTAAGTTAAATGCAGTCACGTAACTGGCTTCCAAACTGCAGCATATGATTCTGTTTTCAGCACAAGATGACACCAGGTGTTGCAGTTTTGAAAAGAGATTTGTCAGGGACTGGCCTGACCAGCTACAGCAGGGGCCTGGGAGGAGTTGGCTCTGCAAGGAAGGGCCTTACTAAGGAGAGTCAGCTGGGTGGGCTCCGTGGAGCAGCAGACTAGGAAGGGGTCTCCTGTGGCAGGCAGAATCCTGTGTCCAGTGGGCCACGTTACAGATTGGAGGGTATTGTTGAGAACAGCAATTTACATCAGAGAGGACCAGCAGAGCTCATCCCTACAGGAGCACTGCTATGGAAAATTGGAAACAGACAGGCTGCTGGGAAGCTAATGGCAGCTGGCAGTACAGGGCATACTGTCTTCCAGTAACTGAGCCTCGGGTGCAAATGCCACACCCAGGAGCATCTGGTAAAGAAAAGGCAGGACCAGTCCTAAAGGTACTGGAACCAGGCAAGTCAATCAGGTGCAAGAACGGGAAGATACCCATTTGCAGAACTGGGTGAAAAATGAGAATCAAGGCTCGGAAAATGACCCTTTATTGAGGCATTAGCCAAAAAAAATTTTTTTTTAAATTTTTTTAGTGGAAATGAAGTCTCAATATGTTGCCCAGGCTAGTCTCAAACTCTTGAACTCAAGAGATCCTCCAGCCTTGGCCTCACAAAGTGCTGGGATTACAAGCATGAGCCACCACACCTAGCTTGAACCCTTTTGTAAAAGTGAAAGATGAGTGCAGAGTCAAAAAAGCAGTAGAGCTAGCAATGCAAAATCCAGAGTTTCAGAATAGCGTTTGTTTGTTAATCCTCTATATTTAAAGACTTAGCAGATTTTTTGAAAATGTGGGCTGGGTCTTCAGCCTGCAGAAACCTCCATCTCAGCTGAGAGAGAGAGAGAGAGAGGGAGAGACAGACAGAGAGAGAGAGAAAAATAAATTGGTTCTCTGAACTTATCTGTGGCACATAGTGTTAGTCAAGATTCTTGAAGGCAACTGACAGAAATCCAATTAAAATTAGCTTTAAGCAACCACAGTGGAAAGAATTTACTTGCTCATGTAACTGGAAAGTACAAGGGTGGAGCTGCCAATTACAAACAAGGACTTAAATGCTGTTCCTTGGGCTCTTTCCTCATCTTTCTCTTTACTGTTTTCTGCTTGTGTTGGGTTGGCAAATGTTTAGCATCTAAGTCTCTGGGGGAAAAAAATGTATGTATGTACATAGATACACAAAGTTGTTATAAATTTTACTGATATAAGGAATGTATAGTAAAATTTACAAAGAATAATATCTAATATTCTTTACATAAATTTGATACAGCTAACTTATTCTCATAGGGTACTTTTGTTGATTTTTGCTAAACTCTCATAGCTGTAAACAAATATGGTTGTTATTGAAGAACCAGTATAATTCTGATTGGATACTTTTTATTTACAAGAAAGACAATGCTATGTACTAAACTGTGTCCCCTTCAGAACCATGAGAAATACATTTCTGTAGTTTAAGCCGTCCAGTCTATGGTATTTTGTTATGGCACACAGAGACTCACACAGATAAAAAAGAAAGTGAAACAATAAAGGTACATATATCTTTATTTAGATATCCCCTTTATTTAGATCTATGTATCCTTATTGTTTCACTTTCTTTTTTATCTGTGTGATATATATGTGATATATGATATATATATTTATCTGTGTGATATATATCTTTATATATGTATTATATATTTATATATTATATATATAAAGATATATATAAAAAGTGAAACAATATGTATCTTTATGTATATTTATATATATAAAGATGTATATATTTTTATATATATAAAGATGTATATATCTTTATATAGTGTAGATATATATTTAAAATGTATATCTTTATATATAAAGATATATATTGTTTCACTTTTTATATATCTATATATATCTTTATATATATAGTTTAGATATATATAAAGATATATACAAATCTTTATATATATAGTTTAGATATATATATCTTATATATATAGATATATATAGTTTAGGTATATATATATATAGCTTCATATATTTCTAAACTATATATATTATATAGAAACTCTATATATATACACACACATATATATATATGTATGTATGGGAACTTCACTTTTTTTGCAATGACTAACTTCTTTGCTGAAGAAGATAATAGTTTTTGGATAATAGAATATTTTCTTTCTTTTTTGTTCTATTTATGTGGCATCTTTAGAGATGACATATTTTGAAATCTGCATTATTAACAGTTTTTCCATCACTGTTAATGTTAGATAGGGGATTGGCAAAATGCCCTGTGATCCTAATCCAGCCTGCTGTCTGTTGTAAATAAAGTTTTATTGGAACACAGCCACACTGAATTTGTGTATGTATTGTCTATACCTGCATTTGCACTGCAGTGGAACAGTTGAATAGTTCTGACAGGGACTATATGAGCTGCAAACCCTGAAATGTTTATTGTCTGGTCCTTTACAAAAAAAGTTGTGGACCCTTGGTTTAGAAAACCAACAAAATAATAAATTAATCCTTGTAGTGTCTGACAATTTTCATGGTATAAATATTCCCACTATGGGTAATTTCAAGCTGTCAATGTAAATGTCACTGAAAACAGAATTGGGAAGAAATTTCCACCAAAATGCTACATAAGTTCCAAAAAAACTTATTTTTTTTTTTTATAACAAAAGGGATAACTAACCCCAGGAACACAGATAATAATAAAATGTAGTCAAATAGGAAATAATGAGTTTTGAATATGTACTGTCTTTGTTTTATTATAATTTATGTAATTATAAGTTTATATAATTTGCTTTTTAACAATGGCTATCTTTAATGATCGGCTCACAAAATTTCCTGAAAATTTAACAGTTGGTGCTCATGAGCCAATATGAGGTGGCTCCAGCATACCACTATCTTTGTTTCTCTAGGCATGTTGACCTCACTCTCCTCTGCTGGCAATAGGCTCCTTATGGCCAGAAAGTTAGTGACTGGTTGCCCCAAGCCTACATCTTATAGACTATGATAACAAAGATGAAAAACTCTGGAGCCTTTAATATCCATAAGTCACATTCAGTGCCTGGAGCAAACACTGGACAATAGGCTAAAGTGAGTGTGATACCATGACAGAGAATCTCACCAGGACCATGTGGAATGGGAGAGGGGGCTGTTCCTTTTTTATAGAATGGCTGTAGGTATATAAAAGTTCACTAAATTAGTTCATTGTAATCCTACTTACCCGACTCTAAATGCTTATCTATGTTGAAATGAGGTACAAAGAATTAAATACAACACCCCAATGGGTTGTGATCATGGTAAAGCACAGTTGAGAGAAGTACTGCCCTGGTTGTGGACATCAGTATTCCATTAATGTAGTTTTCAAATGCATTGATCCCCTCTCACTGCAAATAAAACGTATTGATCTTTTTAATCTCGTTCATATTGACATTTCAGCCAATGTAAACACCTAGCATTTTTCATGAGACTTGCTCTTAAGATATTTTTACATGATCTGGATTTGAAAAAAAAATGTATTTTTTTTTCCTAGCCTCAGTGTGAGAATTTATGTTTTTTTCTCAGTTGTTACTTATTTTGGCCCACTTTACTAATCAGCTGAGACATTTTAATATTTTGATTCTACCATCTGCAATATTGTCTATCCCCACCAGCTTTATTTTGCTTATATATTACAGTTCTTTATGTTTTATCTATTACAGTTCTTTTTGTTTCTATGTTTTTATCCCAGTCATTGTTGAACTTAAAAAAAAAAAAAGAATAAATTTCTTTGAGATACCACTAGAAGCTCCTTTTCACGTTGGCATTCAACCATTAAGTAGTTCTCTTTCACAGTGAAACCAGTGCAAATCCAGCCCATGCAAACCCCTTTTCCAGAAGATAAACATCCATATGTTGCAAAAATAGAAGAGACTGTATTTTTGCCACATTTCTATGAGACACTCTTTTGTCTAAAATTTATGCTGATTTGTGGTTTAATAAAGCACAGTGCGGGACCTTCCCATTGAAACTGTCTAAAATGAGTTGTAATAGATGGTGAGGTCTCCACAGCCCATCATTTCTACCCTAGGGCCCTTAATAAAAGAGGTCAAACACCTGATTTCTTGCAGTCACTTCACCCTGGCCATGGAGTTCTTGTGTGTTTGTGTTTGGTGGGGGAGGAGTTGGGAGTGGAGATGCAATCTGGAAGACCACTCCCTACCCATTTCCAGCTCCTCCCCTCACCACACACAGGAATTTCTCATAGAAATACGGCAATCATTATATGGAGTCCAGGGGTAGCTCTCATCTTGACCAAGCTCTAAAACAATGTAGGCCCCAGGATAGGACTAATTTTTCTCCTGGTTGTGTACTGTGCTCAACGGTCCTCTGCTGTGATGGCATATGCCTGTGTCTAGCTTGCCATTAAGGGAGGAGTACAAGGCAACAATAATGGGGGTTGGGGGGGTTGAGGTGGGGAGACACCAGAGTTAAAGTATCAAATTGGTATCTTGCCCTATCAGATTGCAGGCTGATTGTTGCTCACCTATCAAGATTATGTCACTTTTTTGGGTGCTCTTCATTTTGTGTTCCTGCTTGCATTTTTTTTTTTTCCAGATAGTCTGTCAAAAACAGAACTCCTCAGAGTACCTGTGTACCTGCATTGGTCTCTGTATTGGCTTTCCATTTTCTTTCTACTTGAGATCATTTATGATGATCTTGTCAGCATTTTGCTTTGTAGAACTTCCAGTCTTTCTTTAGCCGTATTCCTTCTTAGTCTCAGACAATGGATCATGCCTCCATTTCTTTTAAACATCCTTTGAGCTACTTCCTCAAAGTCCAGGGAAATGTCTACCCACTCAAAATTCCTTCCCCTTCCTTAACATTATGTGACAGGGTCATTTTTCCTCATGATTTCTGTCTCTTCCATGCCCCGAGCCAGTTTTTTATGTTGGCCAGAACCATGTTCAGCATAGCTGTTTTTCTCATTGTTTTCCCGACGTTAATGGAGGACAAACTGTCAGTAAAACTAAGCCAAGGATTTATTAGATAATCCCTTGTGGGGAGAATGGCACTTCTAGCAAAGTATGAATTACCAAACCCCTATTACTAAATACAACCTTGTCACAATGTCCTTCTGAGTTTCACACAGGCTTTTTATACCTTCTTGACATACTTCTTCCATTAGATTGATTTTCTGACCTAGATTTCCCTTCTAATGCCTCATTCCACTTGACAGTTCTATCCTTTTGGGACTCTGTAACACCAATAGTATCATACATACTTTTCTCTGTGGAAAGGTCAAGCTCATTTTCTTTATTACCTGGATTCTGTGAAACTTATTTATTTCTATATGTCCAGCATTAACAAAGTACCCAGCACATGATAAATAGACAATAAAAGCAGGCTGAATAAAAATAAGCTGGTATAGACACGTATGAAAACTTAAAGTTTTTTGAAAACTCTTCCCCTAGCTGTATTTTCTTGAGAATAATGGGGCTCCTTTTTTTGCTATTGTTCTTTTTTCTGTATGTCACAGACTTATATTTAATGGGTTTATAGGTCCCAGTACTTGAGTTTGCAGGCCAAATATGTCCCTGTGGGGTTACTAGGATTCAGAATTACCTTTTTGCTCTCTCTCAAAGAACAATATAGCATTGAGACTTGATAAATAGAAAGCAAAGGATGAAATTTCATTGTAAAACAGCAAAAAGAATCAGAATTCCCTTTATTCTTGTAGGGCAAAAGATCACTTCTTGCTTTATTTGAAGGTGTCATATGGGAGACTTGCCTGCTTTTCAGAAGGCAGTATTGCATATTTGGGACTGAAAGAAACAGGAGAGCAGAGAGGAAAGAGAAGTTTGCAAGCTCAGAGGTTTTATTCTAAGATAAGATATAAGCAAGTCACTGTGGACAGTGTTCCTAAGAGAAACCCTCGAATAGCTTTTATAGGCAAACCAACAGAAACTTAACCGAAGATTTGGGAGAGTTCATTTTTTCCAACTACTGAGATAAAAATGCCATTGCAATGCAGAGGATAGGGCAACTCTTGGTTTAGATTAAAAAAGAGTAGTTAAGTCCTAAGAGAAAGGTCATATTTTAAAATAGATTGAAGAATAAAAGAAAGACTGAAAAAATAATGGAAATATGGCAAGTACTTGGGCAGATAAACAGGTTAAGAATACAATTTGTGGAGGGGGCACACTGCTTCTTTCTCACTCCTCATTAGCAAATGGTGGGATCAACTGTCTTTGAGAGTGACACATTTTTACAGACCAATTTTCCAGGAAAGCATTTGGTTTCAGTGCAAATAAATTAGTGAATAAATTACTGGAAATACTAAAAAGGAAATTTCATGTGATTCAGAGTGAACTTAGAGATTCTTAAACGAATAAACATCACCATTGTGCCCATGCCGAAAGGGTGATAAGGATTATTCCTCTTTCTTCAACAATTTCTCTTTCACTTCCTGATGTCAGTGGGGATTGGCAGGTTCCATTCTTTGCTCATTGCTCTTCTCTCTTAACACACTTTTTTTTTAAATTTTATTTTAATTTTATTTTTTTATTTTTTGCAAAGACAGGATCTCGCTGTGTCCCCAGCGATGGTCTCAAACTCCTGGCCTCAAGTGATCCTCCCACCTTGGCCTCCCAAAACACTGGGATTAGAGGCGTGAACCACCATGCCCAGATCACATTTGATCTTAGAAGGCTCATTGTTGCCCATAAAATTCAGCACCCCCCTCTCTCTGTATAGATGACACCCAAGTCATTACCTCTAGTCAAGACTCACTCTCATCACTTCCATCCCCATCACTGTGGATAATTCCACTTTGACATTGTGCCATGACCTCAGACTCCTCCACCAAATTCACCATGTGCTTACAGCACATCCTGCCATGTGGGCTTTCTCTCTGGCAGGTAGGAGAGACATCTAGAAGTAAATTAGTACACATAGGACAGAGAAAAGATATTGCCAGATGCAGGCAGGGGTGTATGTGACACAAGAATCTTCCTTTCTGCTTGGGAACTGCCTATTCTGGCCTCTAATCCTGAGCCTTGGTGCAGTTTCACCTTCCTGACCCTGACCTCCTGGTTGCCCTTCTTACTTTGAGGGCTGAACTCTGACCTGTGTTCCTAGAACCAGCCCTTTAGTCTGGCTCCTACTCCATATTTCGCTCATAAATCAGTCAGCTACCATTTGTATGAAGAAAAAGAGTGTATATGCCTGTCTAATCATAGGAGTCTTCTAGAAGGAGACACAAGAAATTAGTAAAAGTTTTTGCTTCTGGAGAAATAGGTAGCTGGGGACAAGGGGCGAGAGAGACTTACTTGTCAAGTAAACCTTATTACACACACACACACACACACACACACACACACACACACAGTTTTTACATTTCATTTAAAAATTAAATGAAAAAGTATGTGGTCAGCTGATCATCCTATATTCTGTCAAAAAGATATTTGTCGATCGTCTACATGCTAAATACTGTTGAATAAGTAATGCTCTCCTGGTTATTATTCTAGTAAACAGAAATAGTTGATAAGCAAGTAGATGAGAAGCTTATTTCACCACCCCACATTCATCAGATGGCTTCTATTAAAAAAAAAAAAACCCAGAAAAAATAAATGTTGAGAAGGATGTGGAGAAAGTGAAACCCTAATGCACTGATGGAATGTAAAATGTTGCAGGCGTGTGCAGGTTCCTCAAAACATTAAAAATAGAAGTACCATATGATCCAGCAATTCAACTTCTGAGGATATACTCAAAAGAATTGAAAGTAGGTACTCAAAGTAATACTTCCATGTTTATGGGAGCATTATTCACAATAGCCAAAGGTTAAAGCAGCCCAAATTTATTGGCAGTTGAATGGGTAAACAAAATGTGGTGCATAGATACAATGGAACACCATCCAGCCTTGAAAAGGAAGGGAATTCTGACACGTGTTACAACGTGATGAACCTCAAGGACATGATGCTAATTGAAATCAGCCAGTCACAAAAAGAAAAATATCACGATTCCACTTATATGGGGTACCTAGAGCAGCCAAATCCATAAAGACAGAAAGTGTAATAGTGGTTGCTATGGACTAGGAGGATTGGGAAGTGGGAAGGTTTTGTTTAATGGGCATGCAGTTTTTTTGTTTGTTTGTTTTGTTTTGAGAGAGTTTTGCTCTTTTTGCCCAGGCTGGAGTGCAATGGCACGATCTCAGCTCACTGCAACCTCTGCCTCCCGGGTTCATGATTCTCCTGCCTCAGCCTCCTGAGTAGCTGGGCTGGGATCACCAGTGTGTGCCACCACGCCCAGCTAATTTTGTATTTTTAGTAGAGATGGGGTTTCACCATGTTGCCCACACTGGTCTTGAACTCCCGACATCAGGTGATCTGCCCGCTTCAGCCTCTCAAAGTGCTGAGATTACAGGCGTGAGCCACCACACCCGGCCGGGCACACAGTTTTGCAAGATGAAGAGCTCTAGAGATGGATGTTGGTGATAGTTGCACAACAATGTGAATGCACTTATTGCCACTGAACTGTACACTTATTTTTTGTTTAAGAGACAGGGTCTCACTCTGTTGTTCAGACAGGTATAGTGGCACAATCATGGCTAACTGCAGCCTCAACCTTCTAGGCACAAGCCATCCTTCTACCTCAGCTACCTCAGCCTCCTGAACAGCTGGGTTCACAGGTGCATGCCACCGTGCGTGGCTAATTAAAAAACATTTTTGTTTTTTTTTGTAGAGATGGGCTCTTGCTGTATTGCTCAGGCTGGTCTTGAACTCCTGAATCCACCTGCTTCTACCTCCCGAAGTGCTGGGATTACAGGTGTGAGCTCCTGCTGGCCTGAACCGTACTCTTAAAAATGGTTACAATAGTATATTCTAAAAAAAGTAATAAGCTAATTTTAAAGACAGTATGTAGTTTGAGGAGAATAAATGAAGGTGACAGGACAGAGTGTAATGGGATGGGCTCTACATAGTGGGCAGAAGAGGAATCCTGAGGACCTGGCATCTGAATGGGGTCAGGAATAATGGGAATGAGTTGGCAAAGAGAGGGTCCCAGCATCCAGAGGGCACAGCCATGTGAAGACCCCTAGCTGCGAGAGAGCATGGTGTGCTGCAGGGACAGAAAGCCTGTGCAGCAGCGGCCGGGTGTGGTGGCTCACACCTGTAATCCCAGCACTTTGGGAGGCTGAGGTGGGCGAATCATGAAGTCAGGAATTCAAAACCAGCCTGGCCAACATGGTGAAACCCCATCTCTACTAAAAATACACAAAATTAGCTGGGCGTGGTGGAGGGTGCCTGTAATCCCAGCTGCTCTGGAGGCTGAGGCAGGAGAATCACTTGAACCCAGGAGGCAGAGGTTGCAGAGATCGTGCCACTGCACTCCCGCCTGGTGACAGTGCAAGACTCTGTCTCAAAAGAAAACAAAAAAAGAAGGCCTGTGCAGCTGACATGTGCTGAAGGAGGCAGGGGAGGCAGAGCGTGTTCTTGTGCAGGGGCAGTAAGCCGCAGTGCCACTCTGCAGTTCAAGTCAGCCAGCCATCGGTATAAACCAACCACTCTGTCGTTACTCTTTCTTATGGCGGAATTCTAATTACTCTTCTAATTATTCTTATTACCCTACCCTTTCTTCTAAGAGCCAAGATTTAAGTTGCTTTTGGATGAGATTTCTCAGGAATGTCAAAGTAGGAAAATATGGAAGCCTGAGACCTGGGGTGATCCTAAATGTCCAGAAATGCAGGCATGGGCACCAATCCAACTTGGTTCTGTTGTCAGAAGACCAGCTTTGGCGTTTAGGCCCCGTCAGATCTGACTTTGAAGATCCTTCACATCTTTGAAGCTCGGTTTCTCCATCTGTCAGACAGGAATCATGAGAATACCTTCCTCACCGTGTTGCTGTGAAAATCAAGTTAATCACGGATTACTAGTTGTAAACTAGTGTTATTTACACATGAGTTGTTATCGTGTCACTGATTTTCTGGCTCTGTGGTGCTGCACTTTCCAGTGGTTCTAGTGATCTCAGGGATTATCAAAGTAAAATCCAGGGCCTGGCATGGTGGCTCACACCTGTAATCTCAGCACTTTGGGAGGCTGAGGCAGGCAGGTTGCTTGAGCCCAGGAATGCGAGACCAGGCTGAGCAACATCGTAAAACCCTGTCTCTACACAAAATACAAAAATTAGCCAGGCATGGTGGCAAACACCTGTTGTCCCAGCTACTCGGGAGGCTGAGGTAGGAGGATCACCTGAGCCTGCGAAGTCAAGGCTGCAGTGAGCCATGATTGCACCACTGCCTCCAGCCTGGGTGGCAGAGTGAGGGCTTGTCTCAAAAAAGAAAAGAAAAATTAAGGAACATTTTTAAAACAAAAGATGTGATGTGTGGGTTTGTAGAATCCATAGAGAGGAGGAATGGCATGACGTAAAATACTGACTCCAGCAACTCTAGGAAGATGCAATACTTGGGCCTTCTTAGAGCAGGGAAGTCTTCCCAGGGAAGACCCTGGAAGCACACACAGCAGCTATGATGAAAGCCAATGTACTTGCCTGGTAAGCATCCTGAGATCCTAGTGTATGGAAACCTGGGTCTCCACTTTTCTATGATTTGTTGGTGACAGAGAAAAGAAAGGCTTAAAAGAAAACAGCTATTGAGGTGGTTTGAGTTCATTCAGAGAATAAATTTTAAAGGTCCCAAAGAACTTCATAGATGAACTGAATTGAGAAATATTAAGTAGGATGAATGGAAAACTCCCTTTAATCATGAACATTTTGACCATAGAATCGTAATGTCCTCTGAGATTGGGGCCATGCTTTGGCAATCTTTCAGCATATTGCAAATGATGTTTTTTATGCCTACCTAGGTAATTGTTTGAATTTTGTACAGCATGAGGAAGTTGTCGTAAGACACATCTAAAATATTATCTGTGGAAAAATTTGCTTTGAGTAAAGTGGTTGTATACAGGGAGAACACTGTGTGCAAAGGATCCCTTCAAACAGTGTGTGTGGCTGCACATAGCTGATTCCTAATTAGAATGTAAATTCCATGAGGCAGGGACCATGTCTAGTTGGTCACATATCTCCAGGGTTTGTCAACTGGCTGGTACATAGCAAGTTATCGATATTTTTGAAATAATAGATGAGTGAATAAATTAATGTTGTGGGGCTATCAGCAGTTTCTCATGTTTGCCATCTTTAATGAAGAGTGATTTTTCATTCCAAAATTGTAGTTCCAATCATGGATCTATCAAATACACTGAATCATTTCAAAGGATGTTGGTTACTTTAATAGCCCTTAATCAGAAAGCTGCCTTAGGGATTGCTGTGGGGAGGCATAATAGTCTGATATTACAACCCTCTTCCATTGGAAGAGCTGTTTTCAATTGCTTTGCACACTGGGAATCTTTTCAACTTTTTTTTTTTTTTTTGAGACGGAGTATTTCTCTGTTGCCTAGGCTGGAGTGCAGTGGCATTATCTCAGCTGACTGCAACCTCTGCCTCCCAGATTCAAGTGATTCTTCTGTCTCAGCCTCCTGAGTAGCTGGGACTACAGGCATGTGCCACCATGCCCAGCTAATTTTTGTATATATATGTATATTTTTTTTAGTAGAGATGGGCTTTCACCATATTGGCCAGGCTGATCACAAACTCCTGACCTCATGATCTGCCCACCTCGACCTCCCAAAGTACTGGGATAACAGGTGTGTGCCACTGCACCCAGCCTCAACTTTTGATTTAAAAGATTTTGACTACTAAAATAAAAATGTGAAAAGCTACTGCCTTATGCCACTGGCACCAAATGATTTAATAGGACCATAAGCAAATAAATACCTAATAAGAACCCTTGTAAGATGATGCATAAACATATTTATGTGGGAAACTGTGCAGCATGTTCTAAAACTTTCCTACATCCCCTTTTTAAAAAGGAACTTTGAACCACCAAATATCTGATTGCACTGTGCTGACACCTGGGAATTTTCTGGACTTTTCTCTATTACTTCTCCCAGTAGGTCCTTTCCGTCAAAAAATGACCTCTCATGAGTTTCTCATTCCCTTTCAATCTACTCCTTATCTGGTAACCATGAATGGTAATAGGTTTAACCAGTCCCATTAAATGTGCTGGTGGTCCAAAAGCAACATGTTTACCAGAAAGCCCATAAGAAGCAGTTCTTCTAAACCTGCGCAGAGAAATATTTGAGGCCAGTAGCTTTTCAGAGCTCTGAAACCATTCCAGTTGGTCAGTTGCTCGGAGCACACAGGGACAGCCTAAACTATGAAGCCATAATCTTCAAGGAATTACACTTCTATATATACCTGACCCCTCTAACTACTCTACCATTGGAAGGAGAAATGTTCTAATTATAAATCTTTTGTACAAGCACATTCTTTACTGTAGATTAAACCATTCCCTACATTTCTTCCTAAGATAAGAAGACCCACCTACTAACATTATGATTATTTCTGCCAAGATTATATAGTTCAGAAAAAGGTCTTCCAAACTTTCCCAGGAAACTAGAATGTTGGCACGATATCACTGGGAACAACATAAAAACGGTAGGCAGTGGGAGGAAATGGAGAGAGAATTTTGTAACAGGTTTTCAATGTATTCAATATAATACCCACTATATAGCTAAGGTTTTGTGAAGGTCGAAAAAGAATCTACACCAGAGAAATGGTACAAACACACAAGGTGAGGGCAAATCCAAAATACTGCCAAGTAAAGGAGGCTGGCTAAGCTGGGAAAACAGTAACGCACAGACTCTGAGATATGAACCAGTGGGGCTAAATAATAATTAGTGACTGGATATTGTACAAAGACTTAATTAGTATTCCCATATTACAAAAGAGCACCTGCAAGGCATTGCACGCTCAACCCGCTAATGAGCATGAATTCATGTTGGCCTAGTAAAGGAGTAAGAGAAATTGCTCCTGTCATTTGCTTTTAAGGTGGGTTGACAAATGAATGCTATGTTGTCTTTTTTTTTTTCTTCCCTGGCTGGGTGATTTCCCAGGCATGTTAATCACGTTCATTCTTGGAGATAGCATCTCTCGCTCTAGAAGTTATCATCAGCATTTTTTCTGGGAAGTATTTTTCAAATCAGGGCATGTAGATTTAATATTATTTCATATAACAACAAAAACTGAGGATCATTTTACAGTGCAGGAATAATTTCCTTTCTGACAATTAACATTTATACATAGTTGAACAAAAATACATTGATCATTAATTTCTGTCTTCCAATACAAGACACACACTTGAACTAGAAATCATCCTTTTATTTATCATTGGTGTCAAGGTTTACAGGCATCAAAAGCCATGTATGTTGAATGCAAACATTAAGTTTTTTAGAAATTAGACTACAGAGTTTGTTCAGATTTTACTACTTTTTCCACCTATGTCTTATCCAGAATCCCGTCCAGGTTACCACACTGCATTTAATCATCATCTCTCCTTGGAATCTTCCAGTCTGGTATAGTTTCTCAGCTTTTTCTTGTTTTTATTTAATGCACATATTAAAATGTGGTTATTTATTATTAAAAAGTTATCACCTTTGTTATTCATTTTTAATGGGGCTTTGTTGGTATATGTTTAGCTACACTTAGCACAGTATCTATTTTTAACAAGTGAGAAAATGGTTAAATGTCAAACATAACTGTATTGGACAATATTTTTAAGACATTTTGTCAAATAAAAAAATGTAAAACAAACAAACAAACAAAAAAGCTATGGTGGTGAAAAGAAAGGAGATACAGAAGACTACAAATTCACTTATTCCCAAAATCAGCTTGGATTTGAAATGAACATTGTTTTTGTAAAAAGAAAAAAAAAAAGAAAGAAAGAAAGAAAAAAAAGGCAACAAAAAGGTAATCATTTAATGTACTTGGCTTAAACATTGCACTCTATTTGAACCTTTGTGGGAATTATTTCTGCCTATAAGTAAACTATTAAAGTATTAAGGACAAGGTATATACCCAGAAGAAGGGAAATCAGTATATCGAAGAGATAGCTGCACTCCCATGTTTGTTGCAGCCCTATTCACAATAGCCAAGTTTTTGAAGCAACTTAAGTGTCCACCAACAGATTAACGGATGAAGAATATGTGGTACATATACACAATGGAGTACTATTCAGCTGTTAAAAAATCAGATCCTGTCATTTGCAACAACACAAATGGAACTGGTGGTCACAATGTTAAGTAAAATAAGCCAGGCATAGAAAGACAAACATTACATGTTCTCACTTTTTTGTGAGAGCTAAAAATTAAAATAATTGAATTCCTGGAGGTAGCGAGTAGAAGGATGGTTACCAGAGGCTGGGAAAGGTTTTGTTGGGGAGGGCCAGAGGGGATGGTTAATGGATACAAAAAACAATTAGAAAGAATGAATAAGACATAATATTTGGTAGAACAATAGGGTTGCTATAGTCGACAATAATTTAATTATACATTTTTAAATAACTTAAAGTATCATTGAATTGTTTGTAACACAAGGGATAAATGCTTGAGGTGATGGGTACCCTATTTACCCTGATGTGATTATTATACATTGCATTCCCATGTCAAAATATCTCATTTATAAATATATTTACTATTCTATAAATATATATACACCTACTATGTAACCACAAAAATAAAAAAATGAAAAAAACCAAGCAAATTTGCTGAGAGTCAACAGCAAATTCTGCTGTGTTCTTATTTATATATATATTTACAAACACACAACTTGGATCAATGGGCTACCTTTTGGACTACTGTTCTCCCTAACTTAATCTTTTTTTTTTTTAACTTAACATTGTGTCATTGACAATTTTCTAAAGCCTGCATATGAATTTTCACCTTTAACTTTTGTGGAGATGAGGACAGGTATTGTAGCATAGTTTGTTTTAATGTAGCCAATCCAATTGGTGATATTTAAGGTGACTTTTCCCCCAATTTTTAAACTACTCTAGTCAACATTTGATGAACATTCTTACATATCAACAATGCCCTGAACCAAAACGTTCAAGTGGAATGCAGTGGAAAAACCTTGCTGCATCATTAAAAACGTTCTATGACTATACAGACTGCTACTGTGAATATTTGTACTGGCTTTTTTTGGTGACCTTTGAGTAATTTTTGGCCTTCTTTTTATTTCTTCTTTAATAAATGTTATGTTTTAGGGTGCCTTTGAGATGATGCTTTAAAATTTTGCATAAACTCCCAAGTGTATCAGTCAGGATTCTTGATAGCAAAAACAGAAACTTCCTGGTTATATGGAAAGTAATTTAGTCACAGGATATTGAATAGCTTAAAGAATGGCCAGCTGAACTCAAAAGCCTGCTGGGAAACTACTCAGCTAGCACTCAGCCATAATCAAAACTGGTCCTTCATTGACTTCATTGCTGAGCACTCATCAATAGTCTACACACTGATATTGAACTCACATCATTGCCACCTTCTGCCCCCAAGACTTCCTCTCTGCTCTCTCCTGTCCCACCTCCAAGAAATGGTCAAGACTGCCGCAGGCACTGCCTCCACAGCCTTCTCTGTTTCTACTTTTTTGGGTCACCTGCTCCACATTTAAAATCTGGGGTAGGGTTGAGGGAAGTGGCTCATGCATGTTGCATTAGTCCATTCTCATCCTGCTCTAAAGAGACTACTGGAGACTGGATAATTTATAAAGAGAGGAAGTTTAATTGGCTCACAGTTCCACATGGCTGGGAAGGCCTCAGGAAACTTACAATCATGGCGGAAGGGGAAGGGGAAGCAAAGCACGTCTCACATGGCAGCAAATGAGAGAGAGAGCATGTGAAGGGGAAGAGTCACACACTTATCAAAGAATCATCGGATCTTGTGAACATTATTTTTTCAGATGGAGTTTTGCTCTTTCACCCAGGCTGGAGTGAAGTGGTGCAATCTCAGCTCACTGCAACCACCACCTCCCCGGTTCAAGCGATTCTTCTGCCTCAGCCTCTTGAGTAGCTGGGATTACAGGTGCCTGATACCACTCCTGGCCAATTTTTTTTTTTTTTTTTTGTATTTTTAGTAGAGATGGAGTTTTGCCATGTTGGCCAGACTGGTCTTGAACTCCTGAACTCGGGTGATCCACCCACCTTGGCCTCTCAAAGTGCTAGGATTACAGGTGTGAGACACCACACCTGGCTGAGATCTCATGAAAATTTTATCATGAGAACAGCAAGGGAAAAGTCTACCCCCATGATTCAGTCATCTCTCACTAAGCCACTTCCCCAACATGAGGTGATTATGATTCAAGATGAGATTTGGGTGGGGACTCAGAGCCCAACCACATCACCTGTTAATCTTGGCACTTTTTGGGAGGCTGAGCTGGTAGGATTTCTTGAGCCCAGGAGTTCGAGACCAGCCTGTGCAATGCAGTAAGATGCTATCTGTACAAAAGATTAAAAAATTAGCTGGGCATGACAGTGCATGCCTGTAGTCCCAGCTGCACATGAGGCTGAAATAGGAGGATTGCCCAAGCTTGGGAGGTCTAGGCTGCAGTGAGCCATGATCATGCCACTGCACTCCAGCCTGGGTGGGAGAGTGAGACACTTTCTCAAAAAATAAAAATAAATAAAATCTGGGGCAGGTGTGTCTGAGTGGCTAATCCTCAATTATGGCCATGGCCCTACCTACAAGGGAGCTGGGAACAAGAGTCTTCTGCATTTTTAGCACCTACAGTGGAAATAGACTCTGTCTTCCATGGAGCCTCAAGGGGAAGAAGTCTCTGAAGACAGAAATGAATATTCATATAATAGGCAGACAAAAATAATTATATATGTCCACTACATTGAATAGTGAATCTTTAGCTTCTTAAATTTTTTCTCCAATAGACCAATGGGTAGGCTTGGTTGAAACTGCCCTTATCTTTCTTGGACTAACATTAGAAGCTATGGTGAGTCAGGGGAACCAGGAAACACATTTAAACACAAAAGAGACTATCAGCATGTTTTTTTTTTTAATTATTATTGTACTTTTAAGTTCTGGAGCACATGTGCAGAACATACAGGTTTGTTACATAGGTATACATGTGCCATGGTGGTTCACTGCACCTATCAACCTGTCATCTACATTAGGTATTTCTCCTAATGCAATCCCTTCCCTAGTCCCCCACCCCCTGACAGTCCTCAGTATGTGATGTTCCCCCCACAACCCATGTCCATGTGTTCTCATTGTTCAACTCCCACTTATAAGTGAGAACATGAAGTGTTTGGTTTTCTGTTCTTGTGTCAGTTTGCTGAGAATGATGGTTTCCAGCTTCATCCATGTCCCTGCAAAGGACATAAACTCATCCTTTTTTATGTCTGCATAGTATTCCATGGTTTATATGTGCCACCTTTTCTTTATCCAGTCTATCATTGATGGGCATTTGGGTTGGTTCCAAGTCTTTGCTATTGTGAAAAGTGCTGCAATAAAAATACATGTGCATGTGTATAATAGAATGATTTATAATTCTGTGGGTATATACCCAGTAATGGGATTGCTGAATCAAATGGTATTTCTAGTTCTAGATCCTTGAGGAATTGGCACACTGACTTCCACAATAGTTGAACTAATTTACACTCCCACCAACAGTGTAAAAGTGTTTCTATTTCTCCACATTATCTCCAGCATCTGTTGTTTCCTGACTTTTTAATGATCGCCATTCTAACTGTGAGATGGTATCTCAATGTTGGTTTTAATTTGCATTTCTGTAATGACTAGTGTTGATGAGCTTCTTTTTATATGTTTGTTGGCTGCATAAATGTCTCCTTTTGAGAAGTGCCTGTTCATATCCTTTGCCCACTTTTTGATGGGGTTGTTTATTTTTTTCCTGTAATATTTGTTTTAGTTCTTTGTAGATTCTGGATATTAGCCCTTTGTCAGATGGGAAGGCTGCAAAATTTTTCTCCCATTCTGTAGGTTACCTGTTCACTCTAATGATAGTTTCTTTTGCTGTGCAGAAGCTCTTTAGTTTAATTAGATCCCATTTGTCTATTTTAGCTTTTGTTGCCATTGCTTTTGGTATTTTAGCCATGAAGTCTTTGCCCATGCCTATGTCCTGAATGGTATTGCCTAGGTTTTCTTCTAGGGTTTTTCTGGTTTTAACAACAGATTTCTCAGCAGAAATGCTACAGGCTAGAAGGGATTTGGACCCTATCTTCAGCCTCCTCAAACAAAACAATTATCAGCCAATAATTTTGTTTCCAGCAAAACTAGCATCATATATGAAGGAAAGATACAGTCTTTTTCAGACAAACATATGCTGAGAGAATTCACCACTACCAAGCTACCACTTCGAGAACTGCTAAAAGGAGCTCTAAATCTTCAAACAAATTTTGGAAACATATCAAAACAGAACCTCTTTAAAACATAAATCTCACAGGACCTATGAAACAAAAATACAATTAAAAAACAAAAAAAGGAAAAACCAAGGTATACAGGCAACAAATAGCACAATGAATGGAATGGCATCTCACATCTCAATACTAACATTGAATGTAAACGGCCTAATGACCCACTTAAAAGATACAGAATTGCAGAATGGATAAGAATTCACCAACCAACTAAACGCTGCATTCAAGAGACTCACGACACACAAAAGGACTCATATAAACTTAAGGTAAAGGAGTGGAAAAAGACATTTCATGCAAAGAGACACCAGAAATGGGGCAGGAGTAGCTATTCTTATATCAGAAAAAACGAACTTTAAAGCAACAGCAGTTAAAAAAGACAAAGGGGGACATTATATAATGATAAACGGCCTTGTTCAACAGGAAAATATCGTAATCCTAAACATATGTGTTCTGGAGCTCCAAAATTTGTAAAACAATAATAGGCCTAAGAAATAAGATAGACAGCAACACAATAATTGTGGGGAACTTCAGTATTCTACTGACAGCACTAGACAGTTCATCAAAACAGAAAGTAAACAAAGAAACAGTGTATTTAAACTATATCCTGGAACAAATAGACTTAACAGATATACACAGAACATTTTATCCAACAACCACAGAATATAAACTCTATTCAACAGCACCTGGAATTTTCTCCAAGATAGACCATATGCTAGACCACAAAATGAGCCTCAGTAAATTTAAGAAAATTGAAATTATGTCAAGCACTCTCTCAGACCACAGTGGAATAAAACTGGAAATCAACTCCAAAAGGAACCTTCAAAACCATACAAATACAGGGAAATTAAATAACCTGCTTCTGGATGATCATTGGGTCAAAAATGAAATGGATGGAAACTGAAAAATTCTTCAAACTGAATGACAATAATGACCCAACCTACCAAAACCTCTGGGATACAGCAAAGACCATACTAAGAGGAAAGTTCATAGCTCTAAATGCCTACATCAAAAAGTCTGAAAGAGCACAAACAATCTAAGGTCACACCTCAAGGAACTGGAGAAACAAGAATGAACCAAACTCAAACCCAGCAGAAGAAAGGAAATAACCAAAATCAGAGCATAGCTACATGATATTGAAACAAAACAAAACAAAAAAATACGTAAGATAAAATAAAAAGCTGGTTCTTTGAAAAAATAAATAAAATTGATAGACCATTAGCAAGATTAACCAAGAAAAGAATAGAGAAAATCCAAATAAGCTCAATTAAAAACAAAATGAGAGATATTACAACTGACACTACAGAAATAGAAAAGATCATTCAAGGCTCCTATGAACACCTTTATATGCATAAACTAGAAGACCTAGAAGGGATGGATAAATTTCTGGAAGGATACAACCCTCCTAACTTGAATCAGGAAGAATTAAACACCCTGAGCAGACCAATAACAAGCAGTGAGATTAACATGGTAATTTTAAAATTACCAACAAAAAAAAAGTCCAGGTGGATTCACAGCAGAATTCTACCAGACATTCAAAGAAGAATTGGTACCAATCCTATTGACACTATTCCACAAGATAGAGAAAGAGGGAACCCTCCTTAAGTCATTCTGTGAAGCCAATATCACCCTAATACCAAAACCAGGAAAGGACATAAGCCGTAAAGAAAACTACAGAGCAATATCCCTGAGAACACAGATGCTAAAATTCTTAACAAAGTAATACCTAACCAAATCCAACAACGTATCAAAAAGATACTCCACCATGACCAAGTGGGTTTCATACCAGGGATGCAGGGATGGTTTAATATATGCAAATTGATAAATGTGATATACCACATAAACAGAATTAAAACCAAAATTCACATGATCATCTCAATAGATGCAGAAAAAGCATTTGACAAAATCTAGCATCGCTTTATGATTAAAACTCTCACCAAAATCGGTATACAAGGGACATACCTCAATGTAATAAACACCATCTATGACAAACCTACTGCCAACATAATACTGATTGCGGAAAAGTTTAAAGCATTCCCTCTGAGAACTGGAACAAGACAAGGATGTCCACTCTCACCGCTCCTCTTCATCATGGTACTGGAAGTCCTAGCCAGAGCAATCAGACAAGAGAAAGAAATAAAGGGCATCTGGATTGGTAAAGAGGAAGTCAAACTGTCACTGTTTGCTGATGATATGATTGTTTGCCTTGAACACCCTAAAGACTCCTCTAGAAAGCTGCTAGAACTGATGAAGGAATTCAGCAAAATTTCTGTATACAAAATTAATACACACAAATCAGTAGCTCTTCTATACGTTAACAGCAACCAAGGTGAGAATCAAATCAAGAATGCAACCCCTTTTACAATAGCTACAAAAGAAAAAGAAATAGGAATTTTAGGAATATATCTAACCAAGGAGGGGAAAGACTTCTACAAGGAAAACTATAAGACACTGCTGAAGAAATCATAGATGACCAAAGCAAATGGAAACACATCCCGTGCTCATGAATGGGTAGAATCAATATTGTGAAAATGAACATACTGCCAAATGCAATCTACATATTCAATGTAATCCCCATCAAATTACCACCGTCATTCTTCACAGAGTTAGAAAAAACAAACTAAAATTCATATGGAACCAAGAAAGAGCCCGTATAGCCACAGTAAGTCTAAGCAAAAAGAACCAATCTGGAGGCATCACATTACCTGATTTGACGCTACACAATAAGGCCATAATCACTAAAACAGCATGATATTGCTGTTAAAATAGGCACATAGACCAATGGACCAGAATAGAGAACCCAGAAACAAACCAAAATACTTATAGCCAACTGATCTTTGACAAAGCAAACAAAAACATAAAGTGGGGAAAAGACACTCTTTTCAACAAAATGGTGCTGGGATAATTGGCAAATCACATGTAGGAGAATGAAAGTGGACCTTCATCTCTCATCTTATACAAAAATAAACTCAAGATGGATTAAAGACTTAAATCTAAGATCTGAAACTATGAAAATTCTAGAGGATAACGTTGGAAAAACCTAGACATTGGCTTAGGCAAGGATTCCATGACCAAGATCACAAAAGCAAATGCAATAAAAACAAAGATAAGTCACTGGGACCTAATTAAACTAAAGAGCTTTTGCAAGGCAAAGGAACAGTCAGCAGAGTAAACTGACAACCCACAGAGTGGGAGAAAATCTTCACACTCTATACATCTGACAAAGGATTAATATCCAGAATCTACAATGAACTCACATGAATCGGCAAGAAAAACTAAACAAACAATTCCATCAAAACGTGGGCCAAGGAAATGAATAGACAATTCTCAAAAGAAAATATCTAAATGGCAAAAAAATATGAAAAAATGATAAATATCACTAATAATCAGGGAAATTCAAATCAAAAGTGCAATGCAATACCACCTTACTCCTCCAAGAATGGTCATAATAAAAACATCAAAACATAGTAGATGTTGGTGTGGATGCAATGAACAGGAAACACTTCTACACTGCTGGTGGGAATGTAAACTAGTGCAACGACTATGGAAAACAGTGTGGAGATTCCTTAAAGAACTAAAAGTAAAACTACCATTTGATTCAGCAATTCCATTACTGGGTATCTACCCAGAGGAAAAGAAGTCATTATACAAAAAAGATACTTGCACACTCAAGTTTATAGCAGCACAGTTCACAATTACAAAAACGTGGAACCAACCCAAGTGTCCATCGATCAATGGGCGGATAAAGAAACTGTGAGATATATATATATATATTCCATTACTGGGTATCTACTGGGTATATATATATATATATATATATATATATATATCTCACAGTTTGCAAAAGCTCTTTGGTTTAATTAGGTCCCAGTGACTTATCTTTGCTTTTATTGCATTTGCTTTTGGGATTTTGGTCATGGAATCTTTGCTTAAGCCAATGTCTAGAAGGTTTTTCCAATGTTATCCTCTAGAATTTTTATAGTTTGAGGTCTTAAAGTCATTATATATATATATATGAATGAGATGGAAGACTACTCAGCCATTAAAGGAATGAATTAATGGCATTCACAGAGACATGGATGAGCTTGGAGACCATTATTCTAAGTGAAGTAACTCAGGAATGGAAAACGAAACATTATATATTCTTACTCATAAGTGGGAGCTAAGCCATGAGGATGCAAAGGCATAAGATGACACAATGGACTCTGGGGACTCAGGTAGAAAGGGTGGGAAGGGGGATAAAGGACTACTAACAGGGTGCAGTGTATATTGCTCGGGTGATGGGTGCACCAAAATCTCACAAATCACCACTAAAGAACTTACTCATGTAAGCAAACAATACCTGTTCCCCAATAACCTATAGAACAAAATTTTTTAGAAGTATGGGTGGCTAATAAATGCAAAAACAGACAAATGGTATTACATTGAACTACAAAGCTCCTGCATGGCAAAGGAACAATCAACAGAGTGAAGAGAAAACACATGATTGGGAGAGTATATTTGCAAATCCTACATCTAATAAGAGGCTCATATCCAAATATAAAAGAAACTCAAACTATTCAGCACAAAGAAAACAAATAATCCTATTAAATGTAAGCAAATAACTTGAAGATATATCTTTCAAAATAAGACATACAAATGGCCAACAGAAAATAAAAATGCTCAACATCCCTAATCATGAGAGAAATGAAAAGTAGAACTAACAGTGAGCTAATGCCTCACACCTGTTAGGTTGGCTATCATCAGAAACATAAAAGATTACACCTGTTGCCAAGAATATGGAGAAATGGGAAACTTTGTACACTGTTGGTCAGAATTAAATTAGTACAGCCATTTTGGAAACAATATGGAATAAAGAACTAAAAATAAAATTACCATATGATCCAGCGATTTCACCACTGAATGTATATCCAAAAGAATTGAAATTAGTATGCCATAGTGATGTCTGCACTCCCATGTTTATTGCAGCATTATTCACAATAGCCAAGATATGGAAACAACCTAAGTGTCTATCAGTGGATGAATGAAGTTTTAAAATGTGGCATCTATACACAATAGAATATCGTTCCTCCATAAAATAACCAAGAAATTCTGTCACTTGTGACAACATGGATGAAACTAGAGGCCATTAAGTGAAATAAGCCAGACACTGAAGGACAAATGCCACATTATCTCTTATGGTATGCGTTCACACTCATAGTATGTGAACTTTAAAACAAAGCTAAACTCATGGAAGTAGAGAGCAGAACAGTGGTTACCAAATGCTAGGAGAGAGGGTTAAAAAATGAAAGGGGAGATGTCGGTCAATGGGCACAAAGTTTCCATTACATAGGAGGAATAAGATATGGTGTTCTCTTACACAGTAGAGTGACTATAGTTAATAACAATGTATTATATATTTCAAAATAGCTAGAAAATATAATTTTGAATATTTTCATTACAAAGAAGTGATAAATCTTAGGCTGGGTGTGGTGGTTCACACCTGTAACCCCAGCAGTTTGGGAGGCCAAGGTGGGTGGATCACCAGAGGTTGGGAATTAGAGACCAGCCTGACCAACATGGAGAAACTCCTGTCTCCACAAAAAATACAAAATTAGCCCAGCATGGTGGCATGTGCCTGTAATCTCAGCTACTCAGGAGGCTGAGGCAGAATTTCTTGAACCCTGGAGGCAGAGGTTGCCATAAGCCGAGATCATGCCATTGCACTTGAGCCTGGGCAACAAGAGTGAAACTTCATCTCAAAAAAAAAAAAGATAAATCTTTTGGGTAACAAACATACTAATTACCTAATTTGATCATTACAAAATGTATATATGTATCAAAACATCACATTGTAGCCCATAAATATGTACAATTATTTATCAATTAAAAATAAAATTAAACCGTATTCCCAAAACACGGTTTTCTCTATTCTTACTTATTTCAATGCTCATTCCAAGAATACCTGTATCTGGAAAACTACTAATTTTAAGTATTCTTTATGGGGAAAATAAGTTTTCTACTCTTTTCTCTGTTTCAGTTCAGATATGATTGCAAAAGTGTTAATTTATTTCTTGTAATGATTCTTGTCTTTCTAGTTCAGAGATTTTATAACCTGCTAGAGAAATGAATATTTTGTCTGATTTTGGTTTGAAATTTGACATACACTTTTGTGAGGAGAATATCTTTTATACATTTCAAAGAAGGAAAAGAAATAGTTCAATCCTCATGTGTTTTCTTCGAAGAGAGAAGGAAATGCTTTAATTTGGACAAGGGTGATACTCATAGAAATTCTAATAAAAGAATTCCTCAATGGACAGAAGGTGAACACAGTTTAAAAATTTCAGTACTGTTTCTTGACTTCATTATTAATAGACTTTGCATTTGATTGAGAAGAGGATAGGCAGAGTTGACAATGTGAAATTTTTGAAGTAACACTGTAAAAGGGTGAAGTGAATCCTCAAAACTGCATTTAAAAAAAGCAGGAAGGAAAAGGAATATACCAAAATAACTTGCAAAAATAATGTTTCCATGTATGGTTATCCAAAAATGTCCTATATTTACAAAGTAATAAATATTTTAAAAGGCTCCAACTTACATCAGTTTTTCTGGAGGAAGAAGGCCAAAAATGTGGTTGTTCCCTGGTATTTAGATTTTCCCTTAAGACTGAACTGGTTTGTACTCAAAGGCAGAGCTGGTAAAGTAATGGGAAATTAAAATGGGAAAGAAGAAGAGAGAATCCAGAAATGTTGCAAGGTGGTAAAGGGGGCATGGAAAACCCCTGCCAATACTTTAAGCTCTGAATTTAGTTTCAAATGAATCTAAAGGTTTTTTAAACATTAAAATAGGCCACACACACCAAAAAGATACGCAATTTGGACAGATGGGAAATAGAATTGAGCTAATCCCATTTTGACCTCCCAGATAGCAAAGAGAGAGTGACAAAGAGATAAGAACTAGAATCAGACATATCTGACTCCAACAGTTGCTGGTTGTGGAATCTTGTGCAAATTATTCAACCATTTAAAATTTTTGATTTGCTTATAAAATGGAGAGAATAACTTTGCCTATTTATGTGATGTTTTTGAAGATTATATGTAATAATGCTTAGATTTGTAAAGTGCTTAGAAGAATACTCAAGAGTAAAGGCTCAAGAGACATTAGCTACTTTATTTATATGATTATTCTTTCTAACCTGTGCACTGGTCTCTAATTGCTCCTTGCACAAACCAGATATACTTCTGCCTCAGGGTATTTGTACAGTACGTTCTCTTTATAATTTTTTTCCTCCAGATGTTCTTGTAGTTCACTCCCTCAGAGCCCTCACATCCTTATTCAAATGTCACCTGACTATCCTATTTAAAAATACTCTTTCTCACTCTATTTTCTCCTCACTAGAAGTATGTCCACAAGGGCAAGGACTTTTATCTGATTAATTTTGTTGATGTATGCCTAGCATCTGAAACAAAGCCTAGCACATAGAAGATGCTTGATAAATTATTATTAAATAGAGTGGTCAACTTCATCAAATAATGCTATCATCAAAATGAAATACTGCTTCACTGACTTTTCCCATCAAATTTGCTTTTGGAGACTTACTTTTCCTTTAATTTTGGTTTTAATGTTTATTTTAGCTTTGTTGTATCTGTATTTTCTCAAGATTGAGTGCAAAATATGGTATTCATCTTCTTAAGTCATCGTACCTCATTCATTCCCTAGTAGGCTACCATTTTTCAATAACCGTTTATTAACTTTGTTGAGCTTCTGAATTGATTACTAAGCAAAAGCAGTTGTTGCTTTTCAATGACAGGAGAATTAAGATAAGCTAAGTCATGCCAGGCATGGTTGTTTATACCTGTAATCTCAGCTCTTTGGGAGGCTGAGGCAGGATGATCACGTGAAGCCAGGAGTTTAAGACCATCCTGCGCAATATAGCAAGTCCCCATCTCTACAAAAATAGTCAAAAAATTAGCCAGGCATGGTTGTACGCACGTGTAGTCCTAGCTACTTGGGAGGCCGAGGTGAAAGGATCGCTTAAGCCCAGGAGTTCAGGGCTGCATGAGCTATGATTACGCCACTGCACTCCAGCCTGAGCAACAGAGTTAAGACCCTGTCCATTAAAAAAAAAAAAGATAAACAAGTCAACGGGAATCCATCTGTCCGTTGCCACCCTCTCTTTGCTGCCAAGAGAGCCCCAACTTTCTAACTATAGAATTCAAGACACAGGCAATATAGAGAAAACACATCCATTAAAACAATTGGATTAGCTAGAGAAAAGGGCAAAAGGGGCAGGGGAAGGGACCAAGATGTAGATATAATAGGGAAGTCACAATTGTCAACCATATTCTGATTGTTTATATCCCAGAAATCATACCTGACACTTAAAATACATTACATTATTTCATTTAAAAATCTTCACAACAGTACATTTTAAAACAAAGAGTGTAATTGTATTGTTTGTAACTCAAAGCATATATACTTGAAGGAATGGATACCCCATTCTCTATGATGTGCTTATTTCACATTGCATGCCTGTATCAAAACATCTCATGTATAGACACTTATGTATTCACAAAAACAAAACAAAAAAATATTCACAATACTATGACAGGGTATTACTGTTACCACCATTTTATGGATAAAGTGGTGAAGCTTGGAAAATTTGAGGAAGTTTTTTAAGGTCATATGGCTGGCAAGATGGAGAATCAGGATGCAAACCCCAAGCCCTCTGACCCCTGAACCCATGCCCAACCACCATGCCATCCTGATGCCTTGGAAGGTTGGAAAGGCAAGAGTCAACTATCCTGAAGGGGACAGCTAGGAGAAGGTATTGCTCCATCTCAGACAATTTTATTTCAACAACAGCAAAAGAGCTGGTAGTTTTACAATCCCTCCATCATTAAGCGTTTGTGGAGATTCTACAGAGTGTAAAGCAGGGAGATGGGCTCTGAATGGGCAGAAAAGCATATAAGACATGGTTCTTGTCCTCAAATTGGAGAATTAAAACACAGACAAGAAAAGATTTTTATTGAAAAGAAATATTAACAGCTTAATTTATTAGAGCAAGAGTTGGGTAACTTTCTCTATAAATAGCCAGATAGCAAATATTTTAGGCTTTGTGGTCATATAGTCTGTGTCACAATGACTCAGCTCTGCCTTTGAAGCACAAGTGCAGTTATAGACAAAACATAAATTAAAGAATGTGGTTGTGTTTCAATAAAACCTTATTTATAAAAACAGTTCATGGGCTGCATGACATGGTTTTGCCAACCCTTTTGTTAGTGAAAACTCTGAGACAATACATGCTGTATTTCTGAATAAGATTTTGGGACATTAGGTGCACTAGGAAGTTAAGAGGTAGAAGAAAGTGGCATCAAGGAAGAAGTAAAGAGGAGGGGACAAGGAAGAAGAAGGAGAAGCAGGAGAGAGTAGTGTCGTGGAAACCTAAGAAAAGGGATGTGATTGTGAAGGTTTCAAGGATGGTGAAGACTTCAGGCAGGCCTAAAAGGATGAGTAGAATTTTTGGAAAATGGGAAAATTATAAGAAAGACATCACTTAGGTTTAGGACCCATCAAGGATCAAGGTTTTTGGATTAATGTGGAAAATAAAGATTTACGGAGAGGAGGATGGTTTGTGTGGAAGCAAAGCTGGCACTAGAAATTCTGCATTTGAAAGCGATTAGGGCAAATACATGGAGCTACAATGCCTCTTCCTCCAAAATGGTGCAAGGCCTTTCCTATTGCTATAACTCAAGCATGCCTGACTCTTTTCTCCACCCCATCTAACCTTGTGTGGAGCTTTCGTCTCCCTGCTGCCTTACATTAAGTAACAAATATTCCTCTGTCTTCATTTTCCATATCTTAGAGCAGTTAAGTTTACTTAGGCTATATTTTAGACAAATTCATGTTTCTTCTTACTAGCCAGTGAATTTTCTTGCCCCCAGTTTTTTTATTCCTTTGATTTTTTCAATTTCTCTGAAGGAAAACACAGCCAAAATAAATTATACTCTTTGGTTTCTGTTTTTTGTGGTTATTTCATTCACAAGCAGTAATTTGATACAATTACGGAATATTAGCCCCTGGAAGGCTTCTAGGATCATTTAGTTTATCTCATTCATCTTACAATAAAAATGTAAAATGAGGCCCAGAGCAGAAGAAGGGATTTTCCAAAGCCTCATAATTCTTACCACTTAGGACAATCTTTTAAAAACCTTTTTAATTAACCTTTTTTATTGGAAAATATAACATAATTACATGCTCTAATAAAACAAAGGTAAGCATAATAATTACTGACCAGACTGAATATCGCTAGAGCAAAACTAGGGTATTGCTAGGCACTTTCCAAATTACTCCCAACTTCCTGAAGCAGCCAATTTAAAAAAAGACTTTTTTTAATTGTGGTAAAATATACATAACATCAACTTTACCATTTTAACCATTTTAAGTGTACAATTCAGTAGCATTAAGTGTATTCACATGGCTGTGCAGGCATCACCACTATTCACCTCCAGAGCTTTTTCATCATCCCAAACTGAAGCTTTGCACCCATTAAACTGTAACTCTTCAGATATTCTTGATTAAGAATTTCCCAGAATTTTTAGAGTTCTGCTCTTTCCAAGGATAAAAAAGTTTTTAAAGCAACATAGTGATTTATGCATGTATTAGTTGAAGGGGGAAAGGTGAAAATAGAAAGAAACTACTTGATAATGTTTTATAAAGACAAAAGAAAGAACCCAAATGCCTAGCATTGGGACGTGCCAATGAAGTTGCTTTTCAGGAACTCTCTAGAATCAGAGCATGTGCTACAGAACATATTCTACCAGCTCCTAAGACTTCCTTTCTGGGACCCAAAGTCGAGAGCCATAATCCCTCAGTAACTGATTCCAAACAAACTACAGAATAATATGTCTTACAATTTAAAACTATGACTTGTATCCCTAGCTTTTCAACCTTTTATTACTCTTAGTAATGGAATGTTCACAACTCCCCCATCTGAGTAGTTTCTCATCACAGATAATAATTGCTATTTTCTCTTGCCAACTACATAAATAATGGAATCTTTTCTCCCACTTACAGAGTTCAGGAGCAGAGAAGGGCCCAGACATGTTAGGGAGAAGAATTCCATAAGGTATAAGGTGGGAGAGGAAGTAGGTAGAGGCTGGCAGCAAATACCATCCTCCTCTC
Source organism: Cacajao melanocephalus (assembly GCA_963573385.1). Taxonomy (NCBI): domain Eukaryota; kingdom Metazoa; phylum Chordata; class Mammalia; order Primates; family Pitheciidae; genus Cacajao; species Cacajao melanocephalus. The sequence goes on along the minus strand of CAUYLG010063015.1, from coordinate 110,456 downwards.
ACCCCCTTCCTCCTCCGGAGCTTGTGCCTTCAGGGGAAACCAAGTTATAGTTTGTACCAAGGGAATACTCTTGACAGAATACCCAAGTGCATGGTGCATGATCATATTCGTATACTGCTATTTGTCTTAGATATAATTTCATGTGTGCTCAAGTGAATACAAAGAATCAAAGTACCAATGATGCCATTATCATGACAACTCCATTCTGAAATGTTTTTCCTCTGCGTTAATTAAACCAAGGCCACAAACGAAACAAACAAACAAAAAAAAATGAAAAGTCAAAGGCAATTAAAAGCCACTCTCATCCTGCCTTAAGGGACTATGTACCTGTGTTGCTCTTTTCTGAAAAATACAGCCTTCTCCTTCTCAGGTATCTGAGGTTTCAGTAATCTCTGATCTCTAGGCTGAATTAGTTTGACTGCATCTGAATGCCTAAAAAAAAAGAGAAAAAAAAAGAAAAGGAAAAAGAAATTCTGCTATATTTTTAAAGGAGTCTCCATTCTTCTATTGACCTCCAGAAAACACTTGGAGTTAACACCTTCTTTATGAATAATATTACATTTGAAATTGTTTTGAAATAAAAAACATCTCTTCCATTCCCCTCAGTTTCACCCTTATCATCATCCCTGCAATGTATTCCTCCTATACTGCTCATGTTCTGTCAGACTCCAAGTCATGTTGCCTTTACTTCTTTTTTTTTTTTTCTCTCAACTTTTATTTTAGGTTCAGGCATTACATGTGCAGGCTTGTTACATGTAGATTGCATGTCAGTGAGATTTGGTGTATGAATGATCCTGTCGCCCAAGTAGAGAGCAGAGTAGCCAAGAGGTAGTTTCTCAACCCATGCCCTTCTTCTACTTTTCTCCTCAAGTAGTCCCCACTGTCTATTGTTCGCATCTTTGTGTCTGTGTGTATTCATTGTGCACCTTCTGTTTATAAGTGAGAACATATAGTATTTTGGTTTTTCTTCCTGCGTTAGTTTGCTTAGGATAATGGCCTCCTGCTGCATCCATATTGTAAAGGATATGATTTCATTTTTATATTTGCATAGTATTCCATTGTGTATATGTATCACATATTCTTTATCTAGTCCACCGTTGATGGGCATCTAGGTTGATTCCATGTCTTTACTATTGTGAATAGTGCTGCCATGAATATATGGGTGCATGTGTCTTTTTAGTAAAACAACTTATATTCCCTTGGGTATATACCCAGTAGTGGGATTACTGGGTCAAATGGTAGTTGTAAGTTCTTTGAGAAATCTCCACACTGCTTTTCATAGTACCTGAACAAGTTTACTTTCTCATCAATAGTGTGTAAGTGTTTCTTTTCTCCACAACCTTGCCAACATCTATTGTTTTCCAACTTTTTAATCATCGCCATTCTGACTCATCTGAGATGATATCTCGTTGTGGTTTTGATTTGCCTTTCTCTAATGATTAGTGGTAATGAGTATTTTTTCATATGTATTTAGCTGCATGCATGTCTTTTGAGAAGTGACTGTTCATGTCCTTTGCCCATTTTAAGATTGGAGTATTTGCTTTTTTGTTTGTTGAATTGTTTAAATTCCTTATAGATTCTGGATATTTGACCTTTGTCAGATGCATAGTTTGTGGCTATTTTCTCCCATTCTGTAGGTTGCCTGTTTACTCTGTTGATAGTTCCTTCTGCTGTGCCAAAGTTCTTTAGTTTAATTAGGGCCTCCTTGTCAATTTTTTTTTTTGTTACAATTGCTTTTGGTGTCTTGATCATGAAATATTTGCCAGGACCTATGTCCAGATTGTATTTCCTAAGTTTTCTTCTAGGGCTTTTCTAGTTAAAATGTCTTACATTTGAATCTTTAATCCATCTTGAGTTAATTTCTATATGTGATTAAAAAATGGGTCCAGTTTCAGTCTTCTGCATATGGCTAGCCAGTTATCCCAGCACTATTTATTGAATAGGGAATCCTTTCTCCAGTGCTTGTTGTTGTCAACTTTGTCAAAGATCAGGTGGTTATAGGTGTGTGACTTTATTTCCAGGTTCTCTATTCTGTTCCATTGGCCTGTGTGTCTGTCTTTGTACGAGTATACTGCTGTTTTGATGACTGTATAGTTCTAAGTCAGATAGTATGCCTCTGGCTTTGTTCTTTTTGCTTAGGATTGCTTTGGCGATTCAGGCTGTTTTTTGGTTCTATATGAATTTTAGAATAATTTTTTCTAAATCTGTGAAAAATGACATTGGTAGTTTGTTAGGAATAGCATCTGTAGATTTCTTTAAGCAGTATGTCTATTTCAACAATATTGATTTTTCCTATCCATGAGCATGGAATGATTTTTTTATTTGTGTCATCACTGATTTCTTTCAGCAGTTTTATGTAATTCTTATTAAAGAGATCTTTCACCTCCTTGATTAAATCTATCCTTAGGTATTTTATTCTTTTTGTGGCTACTGTCAATGGGATGCATTCTTGATTTGGTTCTCAGCTTGGATATTATTGGTGTATAGAAATGCTCCTGATTTTTGGGCTGGGTGTGGTGGCTTATGTCTGTAATCCCAGCACTTTGGGAGGCCAAGGTGGGTGGATCGCGAGGTCAGGAGATTGAGACCATCCTGGCCAACATGGTAAAACCCTGTCTTTACTAAAAATGCAAATCAATTAGATGGGTGTGGTGACACACGCCTGTAGTCCAGCTACTTGGGAGGCTGAAGCAGGAGAATTGCTTGAACCCAGGAGGTGGAGATTGCAGTGAGCTGAGATCACACCACCGCACTACAACCTGGGTGACAGCGAGAGATTCCATCTCAAAGAAAAAAAAAAGAAAATACCTGCTCCTGATTTATGTACATAGAATTTGAATCCTGAAATGTTACCAAAGTCGTTTATCAGTTCTAGGAGCCTTTTGGAAGAGTCTGAGATTTTCTAGGTATAGAATCATTATTTGTTAAGAGAGTTTGACTTCCTCTCTTCCTGTTTAGATGACTTTAATTTCTTTCAGTTGCCTGATTGCTCTGGCTAGGACTTCCAATACTATGCTGAATTGGAATAGTGAGAGCAAGCACTCTTGTCTTGTTCCATTTCTCAAGGGGAATGCTTCCAGCTTTTGCCAATTCAGTATGATGTTGGCTGTGGGTTTGTCATGAATGGCTCTTATTATTTTGAGGTATATTCCTTTGATGCTTAATTTGTTGAGGGCTTTTAACATGAAGTAATGTTGAATTTTATCAAAAGTATTTTCTGTGTCTATTGAGAGGATCATATGGTTTTGTTTTAATTCTGTATTAATTAATTTAATTTTGTTTTAATTCTTTGAGCCTATGGGTATTGTTACATATTAGATGGATCTCTTGAAGACAGCAGACAGTTGGGTCTTGCTTCTTTCTCCAACTTGCCACTCTATGCTTTTTAAGTAGGGCATGTAGCCCATTTACATTCAAGGTCAATATTGATATTTGAGGATTTGATCCTGTCATTGTGCTGTTAGCTGATTGTTATGTAGACTTGATTGTATAATTGCTTTGCAGTAACAATGGGCTATGTACTTAGGTGTGTTTTCATGGTAGCAGGTATCAGTCTTTCATTTCCATATTTAACATTTCCTTTAGGACCTCTTCTAAGGCACGTCTAGTGATAATGAATTCCCATAGCATTTGCTTGTCTGAAAAGGCTTTTACTTCTTCACTTATAAAGGTTAGTTTGGTGGGATATGCAATTCTTGGTTTGGGTTTCTTTTCTTTAATAATGCTGAAAATAGGCACCCAATCTCCTCTGAATTGTAAGGTTTCTGCTGAAAGCTTCACCTTTGGCCTGATAGAGTTCCCTTAAGTGACCTGCCTCTTCTAGCTGCCTTGAAGATTATTTTCTTTCATGTTAACCTTAAAGAATCTGATGACTATGTGTCTTGGGGATGGTCATCCTGTATAGTATCTCACAGGGGTTCTCTGAGTTTCTTGAATTTGCATGTTGACTTCTCTAGCAAGATTGGGAAAAATTTTGTGGACTATATCCTCTAAGATGTTTACCAAGTGGCTTGATCTCCTTCTTTTTCAGGAATGCCAGTGAGTCATAGGTTTGGTCTCTACATGATCCCATATTTCTCAGAGGTTTTGTTCATTTTTAAAAATTATTTTTCTTTATTTTTGTGTGCCTAAGTTGCTTCAAAGAAGCAGTCTTTAAGCTCTGAGATTCCTTCCTCTACTTGGTATATTCTATTGTTGATGCTTCCAGTTGTATTACAAAATTCCTGCAGTGAAGTTTTCATGTCCAGAAGTTCAGTTTGGTTCTTTCTTAAAATGGCTATGTCGTCTTTCAGCTCTTGGATCATTTACTGTTTTCTTTGGATTGGATTTCGACCTTATCTTGTATCTCAATAGGCTTCCTTGCCATCCAGATTCTGAATTCTACGTCTGACATTTTAATATGCTTAAGAACCATTGCTGGGGAGCTAGTGTGACCATTTGGAGGTAAGAAGAAGTTTTGGCTTTTAGAGTTGCTGGAGTTCTCACACTGGTTCCTACTCTGTGAGGGCTGATGTTCCTTTATCCTTTGAAGTTGCTGTCCTTTGGATGGTGCCTTCTATTTTTTGTGAACTTTATTGTCCTTGAGGGTTTCACTGTGGTACAAGGCAGGGATAGTAAAAAGGCTTCATTTCTGGATGCCTTTAGAGGCCCAAAGCTCAGCTTTGCATTCCTGGTCTATATGCTTTAACACAAGGGGGCTGGAACTGAGCCTATGGCTTAGTTTTTTGGGCCCTTAAGGTCAAGCACTAGCTGTGCTGGGGTGGACCAAGGTATTCCCAGACTGCTGGCAATATCTGCTGGTGATCTGTTGGGGACTGCAGTCAAACGCACTCCAGTGGGGCAGAGTGTGGGTCATGAGTGAACATGCTCTGGCAGGGGGTTGTCAGCAAACGTGCTCTGGTTGGGCAGCAGGGGCTGCTAGCAGCAGTGCTCAGCAAGATGACTGAATCTGTGCTGTGAGCTAGCACAGCCAGGCAGGCACTCTGAGAGCCATTCAGGGTCAGGAACAAGTCCTGGTGCTCAGCAACCCCATGCAGAATTGCCAGCTTCCTCCCACTTCAGTCATGGTTTCTGCATCTTCTCTGTATCCACTCATAGTACATTGTCTCTGAAGATCTATTTGGAGTATGTCAGTCTACCTGATATTCTGGTCTTTCTTAGTAGGAGAAGTTCTTCCTGGCTGTGTCTAGATGGCCATCTTATCCCAAGTTTTAACTTTACTTATTAAAAGACTCATATTTTCTCTCCTTTTTGTTCCCACTGCCACACCCATCCCTTTTATTCATTTGTCCCATTGTAATAACCTCCTGCTTCTTATCTCTTTATTTTTCAGTCCTTATCAGACTTCTTTATTATCAGAGTTTTCTTCCCTTGGGAAAAGCAAACAATATAAACTCATAATTGTGTTTTCTTTAAGCCTTTCCACTTTTAAAACTTGTCCTTAAGTCAGTCTTCTCATACCAATTCCAGATTCCATCATTATCATCATCATCATCGTTATCATCACCACTCTTGTTAATTTTTCTTTATGTGATCAGTTTTTGGCCACTTAAACTAGCAAAAAGCAAATTTGTAATATAGTTTTCAAATTTGATAACTGATGAATTATGGCCCTCAACCTTCTTTCTGAGAAGGAATAAAAATGTATAAGAAAAACCTGAAGTGCCACAGAGGTGTTGAAAAGTATCTACATTGTGAGAATGAGATTTATTTTTTTTTGCAGGCTCAATAATCAGCATGTGGCTAACTCAAGATCTGAGGGAAAGAGATCCAGTGATATTTGAGAAGAAGTCTCTTAGAATGAGAGTCCCATGTTTCTTTTTTTAACATGGTTTCAAATAACCTTCTATTTTTAATTCATTGGTGTAGTCATAATCTTGAAATTGTAGTTTGCCTTCCTTGTTTCAAAGTCTCAGACCTTCCCAGAAGTGTGAAGGTGAAAGGCATCTGTAATATGATAATACGATTCATCAAGAATAACAACTAAGCCACACATTTGGTGATCAGACTTTTGAGTACTCTGGGGCTAGGTCTTTATTTTCCTTCATGTTGTGAGTTTTTGACATGTATGTACATTTTGTCTCAAGAGACAGAGAAATGCTGAATTTTATAGAAAATTCATTAATTCTCAATGAATCTTCTTTTACATTATAGAAAATGCTTAATTCTCAATGGTCTTAATTTTCAAATATATGTGATCATTTTCTCTATATAGCAGACAGAGTCATATTTTAAAGGCAGAAACCTGTTCCTGTCAAATCCCCCTTGACTGAAGCCTCAAGACCTTGAACTACAGGAACCCAGTGGCCTGGGCCTTCTTTACTATATGCTGCCTTCTTCTTCTTACCCTGGCTACTGTGATACTCTTACTTTCCCCAAAGGAGCAGACCTCAGAGCTCTTGTACACGCTATTCCTTTTATCTAACTCTCGATTTAATGTCTACTGAAACTCAGCTAAAATATTACTCCTTCAAAGAGGTATTCCCTGACACCTCTTTCTAAATGTAAATTAAAGCACTATATTTATATGATCTCATTTCAGCTTATACTCTTTCTTCAAATCCCTTAATAAAATTGGTAATTGCATAGTACACTGTATGATTCTTTGATCAATGCCTATCTCCTCGTATCAGATTTGATCAGAAAGGTAGAACCACCCTGCTCTCTTGATATATATCTAGAGATTTATTATAGGGATTAAACCTTATACAACTGTGCATGCTGGTGAAGAAATCTATGGAAGGCTGTTGCCTTGCCTCTGGTGGTGAGCCTGAGGTCTCCATGGGTCAGCATAACTGACAGTTGGGAAGAAATTTAGGCATAAAGTTGGGGGACCAAGGGCAAGCAGGAACCCAGGAGGACAGACTGAAACCCACACCCATCTCTCACTATCCGCAACCTTGATGATGGGGAAAATCTGCAGAAGAATCAGGTAGCCTTCACCATGAAAATGCACACATGTCTAGCCTGAGACTAAGAGAAGCTGAAGGAGGAGATCAGGCAGGAACTGGAGGGGATGCTGGCCAGCTGCCCCATTACCAATAAGGTAAGCCAGCAGATCAGTGATGATGTGTATGAGCTGCAGCAGCCCCTGGTACCCAGTACTCACTTTCAGAGCTGTTGCGTCTCTTCCCTTTACCTTCCAAATCTCAAACTGATGTACCTTGTGATCAACATGAAACCAAAATTATACATGAAAGAAAGTTCTGAGAAACATAATTTCATCTTAGCTAAGATAGTACAGTACAAAACTATCCCTTCCTTTCCTAGTCTCTAAATTCTATGACAGCAGTTGTAATTCAAAGGACAAATTTTTTAATAGACAAATTCTTTTTTTTTTTAAGTGACAGGGTCTCACTCTATCCCTCAGGCTGGAGTGCAGTGGTGTGATTGATCATGGATTACTGCAGCCTCAAACTCATGGGTTCAAGGGATCCTCCTGTCTCAGCCTCCTGAATAGCTGCGATTACAGGCATAAGCTACTGTACCCAGTTCAAATTCTATTTTTGCCTATGAACAAAATTAATTCATTCATTAAAAACTCATCCCTTGAATGGCAAGTTATTGAGCATTTGATTATAAATTCTAAATTATAAAACTGACAAACTGCATATGATACTATTTTAGCAGTGCATTTTATAGATTTAACCACTGTTGGTAGCCTAATAATTGGTGCAAACAAATTTGCAAGTACCTAAAATTACTTTTGAATATAAATGTAGCAAAGTAAAATTAATTAATTATAAAATGTCACTATAGGCAAAATGTAACTGTTCCTTTTCTTGATTATGAGATACATAGTTTTAAGAAATCAGAAAAAAAAGTCTTGACAATTTTATAGAACCTTTTTTTTTAAAAGATATAATTTATGGCAAATAATGAGATTACCTTTAGTTAACTGTTAAACACTGGAACTCGCCTAAGCTTCAGCAACTATGTTGAAAGTTAGGAATCTTTGGTGGGAAAGGAGAATCAGAAAAACAGGAATTGTTCACACCTGTTCGTGGAGTTTCTTGGCCCTTCCAAAGAGTGGGATGTGAAAAGCCAACTGCCTTCCTATATTTGATTATGGAAATCCTCAGGAAACTGGAGTTCCCCACCCAGAACTGACCTTTAGCATGTGTTATCTTTGGTCTCGAAAAGTTGGTAGTTGGCAACTCTTGGTAACAAACTGTTGCCTCATGGTGCTTTGGTTTGGAGAACTTGTTTAAGCCGGTGACTACACATTTTCTTATGGATGAAAACTATAAGAATATGCTTTCTGGATGATACATTTATTTGAGTAACACTTGGTTTCTACTTTTAGAAAATGTCCCACTTTTTTATGATGTGCTAGGGCAGTGGATGAGGAGAAGAATCACATGGAATTTATCCGGTCTTAAGGACTTCAAATATACATGTCAGTTCAAGCAGGTAAAGATATTTTGAGAAAAGCAACCGAGTAAGGGACATTGGTTGTTATAGGAGTGTCAGGAAAGTTTTAAACACAGAAAGATCCTGGCATATTGCCAGATTTCAAATTACTATTTATTTATTTGTTCTGCAAATACTTTTTAAGCTTTCTGCTATATATGAAAGGTATTCAAATAGTTCATGGAAAATGAATATTATGAAAAAACAATGCACAGATTTTAATTTTTTTGCAACAAAATAAACTCATACTAACCTGCTGTAGCGTATCTAAAGATAGTCTAGTTTTAGGCGCCAAGAAGGATAAGATACCAGTTTTAAAAGAGCCTCTATCAGAGAAACATGAATTCTGCTAAAATTGAAGCAAGAACAAACATCAAATTTATGGTGAAACTTGTGTGGAAGAATAGTTAAGTTACTGATGCTTTACAAAAGCTTATGGAAATGTTGGTCCAAAGAAATCAGCAGATTACAAATGAATAACTTTTTTTAAGAAGGGACGAGATGATGTTGAAAATGAAGTGCACGATGGCAGACCATCCACGTCAACTCACAAAGACAAGATCTTGTTCTTGACTTAGGCGGATAGAGCCAATAATTATCAGCAGAAACAACAGCCAACACTATGGACATCTCAACTGGTTCGGCTTACGTCATTCTGACTGAAAAATTAAAGTTGAGCCAAACTTCCACTTGATGAGTGCCAAAATCATTGCATCCAGATTAGCTGCAGACAAGAGTAGAGCTTTCAAAGGAAATTTTAAACAAGTGGAATCAAGATCTTGAAGCATTTCTTTAAGGAATTGTAACAGGAGGTGGAACAGGGATTTACCAGGATAATCCTGAAGAAAAAGCACATTCAAAGCAATGGCTACTAAGCAGTTGAAGTGGTTCAGTCAAAGCAAAAATGGACCAGTCAAGATTAAAGGTCACGGCAAAAGATTTTTGAATGTTCAAGGCATTTTTCTTGTTGACTTACTAAAGTGCCAAAGAACAATAACATCTGCTAATGATGAGAAGTTTTGAGAAACTTGGCCAAAGCTTTAGCAGAAAAATGCCTGGAAAGTTTGACTGTAGAGTTCTTGCCCACCACAACAATGTTCCTACTTACTCCTCTCATTTAAAAAACACAATTTTACCATAACTTCAATGGGAAATCATCAGGCATTCACTTTATAGTCCACATTTGGCTCCTTTGGACTTCATTTTATTTCCACATCTTTAAAAGGCAGCAATTTTTCTCCAGTTAAAAATGTAAAAAAACTTCCCATGACGTTAAATTCCCAGGACCCTCAGTTCTTTTGAGAGGGACTAAATGGCTAGTATTATCACTTACAAAAGTGTATGAAACTTGATGAAACCTATGTTGACAAATAACGTTTATATTTTTTCATATTTTAATTCGATTATTTTTATTTAATTTATTTTTGAGATAAGATCTCACTCTGTAACCCAGGCTGGAGTGCAGTGATGCAAACATGGCTCACTGTAACCTCAACCTCTTGAGTTCAAGTGATCCTCCTACCTTAGCCTCCTAAATAGCTGGGACTGCTGGCATACACCACCACACTTGGCTAATTTTTTTAAATTATACTTTAAGTTCTGGGATATATGTGCAAAACATGCAGCTTTGTTACATAGATATACACATGTCATGGTGGTTTGCTGCACCCATCAATCCTTCATCTACATTAGGAATTTCTCCTAATGCTATCTGTCCACTAGTCCCCTACCCCTCAAAGGGCCCCAGTGTGTGATGTTCCCCTCCCTGTGTCCATGTGGTCTCATTGTTCAACTCCCACTTACGAGTGAGAACATCTGGTGTTTGGTTTTCTGTTCCTGTGTTAGTTTGCTGAGAATGATGGTTTCCAGCTTCATCCATGTCCCTGCAAAGGACATAACTCATCCTTTTTTAAGGCTGCATGGTATTCCATGGTGTATATGTGCCACATTTTCTTTATCCAGTCTATCATTGATGGGCATTTGGGTTGGTTCCAAGTCTTTGCTATTGTGAATAGCCCTGAAGTAAACATATGTGTGCATGTGTCTTTATAGTAGAATGATTTATAACCCTTTGGGTATATACTCAATAATGGGATTGCTGGGTCAAATGGTATTTCTAGTTCTAGATCCTTGAGGAATTGTCACATTGTCTTCCACAATGGTTGAACTAATTTACACTCCCACCAACTGTGTAAAAGTGTTTTTATTTATCCATATCCTCTCTAGCATCTGTTGTTTCCTGACTTTTAAATGATTGCCATTCTAACTGGCATGAGTATCTCATTGTAGTTTTGATTTGCATTTCTGTTATGACCAGTGATTATGAGCTTTTCTTTTATATGTTTGTTGGCTGCATAAACGTCTTCTTTTGAGAAGTGTCTGTTCATGTCTTTTGCCCTTGTTTTGATTGGGTTGTTTTCTTCTTGTAAATTTGTTTAAGTTCTTTGTAGCTTCTGGATATTAGCCCTTTGTCAGCTTGATAGATTGCAAAAATTTTCTCCCATTCTGTAGGTTGTCTGTTCACTCTGATGATAATTTCCTTTGCTATGCAGAAGCTCTTTAATTTAATTAGATCCTATTTGTCAATTCCGGCTTTTGTTGCCATAGCTTTTGATGTTGGTGACCTTCAGATGGGGTTTTTGTGTGGACCTCCTTTTTGTTGATGTTGATGCTATTCCTTTCTGTTTGTTAGTTTTCCTTCTAACAGTCAGGTCCCTCTGCTTCAGGTCTCCTGGAGTTTGCTGGAGGTCCACTCCATACCCTCTTTGCCTGGGTATCACCAGTGGAGGCTGCAGAACAGCAAAGATTCCTGCCTGTCCTTCCTCTGGAAGCTTTGTCCCAGAGGGCACCTGCCAGATGTTAGCCAAAGCTCTCCTGTATGAGGTGTCTGTCGACCCCTGCTGGAAGGTGTCTCTCAGTCAGGAGGTATGGGGGTCAGGAACCCACTTGGAAAGGCAGTCTATCCCTTAGCAGAGCTCGAGCGCTGTGCTGGGAGATCTGCTGCTCTCTTCAGAGCTGGCAGGCAGGAATGTTTAAGTCTACTGAAGCTGTGCTCACAGCCACCCCTTCCCCCAGGTGCCCTGTCCCAGGGAGATGGGAGTTTGATCTATAAGCCCCTGACTGGGGCTGCTGTCTTTCTTTCAGAGATGCCCTGCCCAGAAAGCCTCCTCTAGGTTCCTCATCTAGAGAGACAGTCTGGCTACAGTTGCTTTTCCAAGCTGTCGTGGGCTCTGCTTAGTTTTGAAGTTCCCATCGGCTTTGTTTACTCTATGAGGGGAAAGCTGCCTACTCAAGCCTCAGTAATGACAGGTGCCCCTCCCCCCACCAAACTCAAGTGTCCCACGTCCACTTCAGACTGCTGTGCTGGCAGCGAGAATTTCAAGCCAGTGGATCTTAGCTTGCTGGGCTCTGTGGGATTGGGATCTGCTGAGCTAGACCACTTGGCTCCCTGGCTTCAACCCCCTTTCCAGGGGAGTGAATGGTTCTGTCTTGCTGGCATTCCAGGCACCACTGGGGTATGAAAAAATACTGCAGCTAGTATGGTGTCTTCCCAAACAGCTGCCCAGTTTTGTGCTTGAAACCCAGGGCCCTGGTGGCGTAGGCACCCAAGGGAATTTCCCAGTCTGTGGGTTGCAAAGACCATTAGAAAAGTGTAGTATCTGGGCTGGAGTGCACCATTTCTCACAGCACAGTCCCTCACGGCTTCCCTTGGTTAGGGGAGGGAGTTACCTGACTCCTTCTGCTTCGCAGGTGAGATGACGCCCCACCCTGCTTCTGTTCACCCTCTGTAGGCTGTACCCACTTTCTAACCAGTCCCAATGAGATGAGCCAGGTACCTCAGTTGGAAATGCGGAAATCACCCACCTTCTGCGTTGATCTTGCTGGGAGCTGCAGACTGCAGCTGTTCCTATTAAGCCATCTTGCCCAGGTCTACTTTTAATTCAATTTTCCCACAAACTTCAGTTTGAAATTTTCTCATACTATGCAGAGGTTAGGCACTAGGGTTATAGCAGCAAATTAAACAAGTGAAATCCCCTGTTGTTATAAAACTTAAAGCCTAGTGGATAACTCAGTCAATAAAAAACTTCTCAGATAACTGTATAATTATAATACGGGGTGCAATGAGAGGGTTAAAAGGGATCTAATTTAGACTGGAGTTCAGAGAAGTTCTCCTTGAAGAAAAGATAATTTATTTTCTCAGATCCTTAATAAGTCAAAGTAGGAAAATTAAACACAATTGTTTAAATGGAACACATGCACTGCTTTTAATTCTATAAGTAAACAAACAATTAAGACAGATACAAACTTTCTAAATAAACTGTAAACAAATTGAATCTAATATGTGCTAATAATGATAAAGTAGTACATATTCCAGAAATAAAATAATGATCAGTAACAGAAATCTGTGTACTATCAATATTGTTCACGAAATTAGTAGATTTTTAAAATGATCATTTCAATGGCTACAAAAAAAACATTCTATAAAGCACACTGTAGTAGTCTGTTCTCACACTGCTAATAAAGACATACGAGAGACTGGATAATTTATAAAGCAAAAGAGTTTTAATGGAGTCACAGTTCCACATGGCTAGCAAGGCCTCATAATCATGGCAGAAAGCAAAGAAGGAGAAAAGGCACATCTTATATGGTGGCAGGCAAGAGGGCATGTGCAGGAGAACTGCCCTTTATAAAACCATCAGATCTCATGAGACTCATACACTATCATGAGAATATCTCAGGAAAAACTTGCCCCCATGATTCAATTACCTCCCACTGGGTCCCTTGCATAGCACATGGGGATTATGGTAGCTACTTTCCAAGATGAGATTTGGGTGGGCACACAGCCAAACCATAGCATTTTGCCCCAACCCCTCACAAATCTCATATGCTCACATTTCAAAACCAATCATGCCTTCACAATAGTCCTGCAATGTATTAACTCATTTCAGCATTAACTCAAAAGTCTGTGTCCAAAGTCTCATCTGAGACAAGGCAAGTCCCTTCTACCTATGAGCCTGTAAAATCAAAAGCAAGTTAATTACTTCCTAGATACAATGGGGGTACAGGCATTAGGCAAATACACTCCAAATGGGAGAAATTGGCCAAAACAAAGGGGCCATAGGCCCCATGCAAGTCCAAAATCCAATAGGGTAGTCATTAAACCTTAAAGCTCCAAAATAATCTCCTTTGACTCCATGTCTCACATCAAGGTCACACTGATGCAAAAGGTCAGGTCCAATGACCTTGGGCAGCTCTGGCCCTGTGGCTTTGCCACAGACCTCCTCCTGGCTGCTTTCAGAGTCTGATGTTGAGTGTCTATAGCTTTTCCAGGCACATGGTACAAGCTGTTGGTGTTCTGGGGTCTGGAGGATCGTGGCCCTCTGCTCACAGCTCCACTAAGCAGTGCTCCAGTGGGGACTCTGTGTGGGGGCTCTGACTCCACATTTTCCTTCCATGCTGCCCTAGCAGAGGTTCTCCAAGAGGGATCCACCCCTATAGCACACTTCTGCCTGGACATCCAAGTGTTTCCATATATTTTCTGAAATCAAGGTGCAGATTCCCAAACCTCAATTCTTCTGTGTACTTGCAGGCTCAACACTATGTGGAAGCTGCCAAGACCTGGGGCTTGCACCCTCTGAAACCATGGCCTGAGCTGTACCTTGGTCCCTTTTAGCCAGAGCTGGAGCAGCTAGGATTCAGGGCACCAAGTCTCAAGACTTCATACAGCAGGGGGGCCCTAGACCTGGCCCAAGGAACCATTTTTCCCTCCTAGACCTCTGGGCCTGTGATGGGAGGTGGTCCTGCAAAGTTCTCTGATATATGCTGGAGACATTTTCCGCATTGTCTTGGCAATTAGCATTTGGCTTTTCATTACTTATGCAAATTTCTGCTGCAGGCTTGGATTTCTCCCCAGAAAATGGGTTTTTCTTTTCTACTGCATTGTCAGGCTGCAAAATTTTCAAACTTTTATGCTCTGCTTCCTCTTGAATGCTTTGCTGCTTAGAAATTTCTTCCACTAGATACCTTAAATCGTCTCCCTGAAGTTCGAAGATCCACAGATCTTTAGGGCAGCAGCAAAAGGCCACCAGTCTCTTTCTATAGTAAGAGTGACCTTTATTCCAGTTCCCAACAAGTTAATCTCCATCTAAGACTACTTCGACCTAGACTTTATTGTTTGTATCACTATCAGTACTTTTGTCAAAGTCATTCCACACAGCTCTAGGAATTTCCAAACCTTCCCACATCTTTCTGTCTTCTGAGCCCTCCAAGTCTCTAGGAAGTTACAAACTTTCCCACATTTTCTTATCTTCTGAGCCCTCCAAATTGTTCCAACCTCTGCCTGTTACCCAGTTCCAAAGATATTTCCACATTTTCAGGCATCTTTATAGCATCACCCCACTCTACTGGTGCCAACTTACTGCATTAGTCTCTTTTCACACTGCTAATAAAGACATACCAAAGTCTAGGTAATTTATAAAGGAAACAGGTTTAGTAGACTCACAGTTTCACATGGCTGGGGAGGCCTCATAATCATGGTGGAAGGTAAAGGAGGAGCAAAATCATGTCTTACATGGTGGCAGGCAAAAGAGCATGTCCCCTTTATAAAACCATCATGTCTTGTGAGACTTATTCACTATCATGAGAACCACGTGGAACAAACCTGTTCCCATGATTCAATTACCTCCCACCAGTTCTCTCCCATGACACGTGGAGATTATGGCAGCTACAATTCAAGATGAGATTTGGGTGAACATAGCCAAACCATAACACGTGTCTTACTGATGAAAAGAAATTTTTTTAGCAGATTAGGAAAATTAAAAAATCCCTTAACCTAATAAGAGAAGAATATTTTTTAAAAATCCTTCAGCAAATATATTTAATGATAAAACTTTTAAAGTATTTCCATTAGAGTCTCAGCTATTCAATACTGTCCTAGGAGTCCTAGTCAATATAGAAAATAAGAGGTAAAAAATATTAGAGAATGTATCAGTTAGACTAAACATTATTCAATTTGTTGTGGTTGGGAAATTAAAAAGTTAACCACATTGTTCATTTCTGAAAGAGACACAATTGTCAGTATGTGCATGATAATCTTAACAAGATTCAGGACAAGAAGTGGAAAAACTATTTTAGTGAATAAGATAAGTCAGCAAAATTTTCTCAGTGAGGCCAGATACAGTGAGGCATGCCTATAATCCCAGTACTTTAGGAGGTCGAAGTGGGAGGATCACTTGAGCCCAGGAGTTCAAGACCAGCCTGGGCAACATAGTGGGACTCCATCTCTTAAAAAAAAAAAAGAATTTTTAATAAGCCAGGCATGTTAGTGAGCACTAGAGGTCCCAGCTATTTGGGAGGCTGAAGTGGGCGGATCTTTTAATATTCAGCAGGTTGAGGTTGTTGTATTACAAGTATGTAAGCCATAATTATGCCACTGTACTCCAGCCTCGGTAAAAGAGTGAGACCATGTCTCAAAAATTAAAACATAAAAAATAGGCTGAGCATGGTGGCTCACACCTGTAATCCCAGCACTTTGGGAGGCCAAGGCAGGCGGATCACAAGTTCAAGAGATCAAGACCATCCTGGCCAACATGGTGAAACCCCATCTCTACTAAAAATACAAAAATTAGCCAGGTGTGGTGGCACGTGCCTGTAGTCCCAGATACTCTGGAGGCTGAGGTAGAAGAATTGCTTGAACCCGGGAGACAGATGTTGCAGTCAGCTGGAACTGTATCACTGCACATCCAGCCTGGCAACAGAGGGAGACTCTGTCTCAAAAACCCCACAAAAAACAAAAACAAACAACAACAAAAATAATAATAAATTTAAAAAAATCAATAGTATTTTTATACCAATTTCTTTATACCAAGTCATTCCTAAGGCAGCACAAAGTATAAAATGCCAAGAAATTAATTTTTCAAAAGTTGGACTTTTATAGGAAAATTATAAAACTTTTTTGAAGGACTTATTAAGACAACTTGAATAAATAAGGATGAAGGGACACATTATTATAAAAATATCTCCTCAAATTAATCAATAAATTCAATAAGCTCCAATAAAACTTATAAAATAATTTTTCAGAAATTTTGACAGCCTAATTCCAGAATTCATATAAAAGAGTCAAAGTATATGAATAATAAAGGCAATTTTTGAATAAGAAATGTAAGTTACATATTTCTTAAATAAAACAAAAACCATCAATCAAAAGAAAAAAATATGATAAATTGGACTATGTTAAAATGTCCATAGTTAAAGACACTATGAAAAAATTTGAAAAAAAAGCAAATAATTGGGAAAAGTCTTTTTCGTGCATTAATTAGCAAAGGATTCATATTTACATCATGTATTTAGAAGTCCTACAGATTAATTTTAAAAGGACAACTCAATAAACACTGAAGCAGAAACTGGTACGATGCTTTGAAAATGACATGGTAGCATCTACTAAACTTGAAAATATACATATCCTGTAATCCATTAATTTTATGTCTCAGTACATACTCTAGAAAAACACAGATATTACAAAAAGGAGAAACATCAGGATATTCATGGAAGCAGTGTTAACTGTAAGTAAGTGGAAAAACCTTAATGCCCGTCAATAGGGAATTAAGGGATGAAATGTATTATTTCCGTGCAATTTAATACTCAGTCGCAGTTTAAAAGATCTTTGACTTTATAAATATTAATACAGACACCAAAAGCAATGCTGAAAAAGAAAAGCAAGATAGATATTGATACATACAAGATGATGCCTTTTATGTATATTAATCATATATAAAAGAAAATAAGGCGGTGGCTCATGCCTGTAATCCCAGACCTTTGGGAAGCCAAGGCGCGTGGATCACTTGAGGTCAGGAGTTTGAGACCAGCCTGGCCAACATGGCAAAACTCCATCTCTACTAAAAATACAAAAATTAGCCAGGTGTGGTGGCAGGCCCCTGTAATCCCAGCTACTCAGCAGGGCTGAAGCAGGAGAATCATTTGAACCTGGGAGGCAGCTGTTGTGGTAAGCCGAAATCGTGCCACTGCACTCCAGCCTGGGTGACAGAGCAAGACTCTGTCTCAAAAAAAAAAAAAAAAAAGGAAAAAATATCACATGTATTTTTATCTTTTACATATGCACAGCATTAAAAGGCAGACACAGTATATATGTGTACCTAAGTATAGGTACACAAATATCTATATTTAGGTAAACTACATGGAGACTAATGTAATTCTCTTCCAAAATAGACTGAAAGAAAACAGACAACACTTCAAACACACCAAAAGAGGAGGGTGTGGCAAGTGGAGAGGGAGTAATCCTGGGGATAGGGTTTAAAGTACACTGATCTACATCTGTAGTATGTTATTTCTTAAATAAATAAAAGATTAAGAGCCAATGAGGCAAAACATTGATTGATTGATTGATTGATAGAGACAGGGTCTCACTTCGTGACCCAGGCTGGAGTACAGTGGTGCAATCATAGCTTACTGCAGTCTTATACTCCTGTGTTCAAGCAATCCTCCCACCTCAGCCTCCTAAATGCTGAGATTACAGACGTGTGGCACTAAGCCAGGTCCCAAGACAAAATATTTAAAATGTTTAATTCAAAATAGCCAAATAAGAGATCTGCTGTATTAATTTTTGTAACTTTTTCTCCTTTGAATCTCTCACAGTTAAGCAAAGCTCGAAAAGGTACTTATAAATTGCTTTCATACAATATAAATATGTGGATCAAATGCCCAAAGTGTCTTTAGAATTTTCTTTTCTAAAAGGTCTCTGATTAGAATAATCAGATCATTTTTCTGAACAGGACTGGTTAGGTATAGAAAGGAAAACAGAAGAGAGGGTCCAAAAACCAAGTTCGTTGTGGGGAATTCTTTGAGTTCTTTTAGAAAGACCTGGTTCTAGTTGTGGTGGGAGTGGAAGGCTGAGTAGGAGAGAGGATAGAGCAAAGTTACCCCGAGAGACTCCTTCCTGCAGCTCCTCAGACTCTTCCATCCAACAGAGCATGGGCGTGATGCATTAGTGAGCCAAGAGTAAATAACAAATGAAGCAGAGGTACTCTTTCCCTTAAGGCTTAGGTAAGACGCCACTGGTAAGGAAATACTACATTCTTTTTGTGTAAGAGGCCAAAAAGGTGGAAATCTCTGGTAAGGCATAATAACAGTAGAAGAGAAAGAGTAGAGTTCACCCCCTCCTGAAATTTATCTTGTGCTATGGCGGTCTATGCTAACTTCAAATTCTGAGTAGCAATAGTGTCCATCATATATTGTCATATTGTTATAGAGCCACTTAGAAGACAAGAGAAATTTGGGGCACTTCTTTTTTTTTTTTTTTTTGAGGCTCTAGCATATTAAAAAATGATGAAATATCAAAAAGGACATACAATGATTATATATCATTTACAACTAACAATAGGCCTTGGATACAAATTATAATAAAAGTAAGTATGCTAGTCATCACAGCTACAAATCATGAAAAATGTGAAATCATAGTACACATATAAAAGACAAAAATGTAAATTTCTATGACGAATATGTTTGTCTTTTAATCCTGTCATTATCTTTGTGGTTGTATGTAATGCCGCAACAAAAGATCAGGCTAAAAGTCTATAATGAGCTCCTTTGTGAATAAGAAGTCAGGGCCAAACAGTCTTCCTTTGCCACTCCCCCTGCCCTCCTTGTTTTATGTTCTGCTTATGGGAGTTTCCAACCAGACTGTAGCCCAGTTTAAAGGAATGACTGTGTCTTATGAGTTGGGGGCCAAGAGTTGAGGGTAACAACAATGTGATTTTGGCTAGATCTGTAGTGGAATGGTACATGATACAAGTCAACTGGATGCAAGAGGCAAGTTCAGAAAGAATGACATAGAGCAGGGAAGGGTAGGAAGACATCATAAGTTCAGGCAGGTGAGTTGCTCAGAGCAGAGCCTTGCACCTGGTCTAACCACCCTGCACTTAGCCTGGCAGCCCACAGAACTGAGATAGGAATTGGCAGGCCTAGTCCCCAAGACAACGGGTTACATGACCCCACTGATAAGACAGGAGACAATAAACAACAGGTCACAAGACTTTGCTGCTAAGAGGATATAATAAAGAAACCAGGCTACACCTTCTAGAACCAAGATGGAATGAAAGTGACCTTCCCTATTCATTATCCACTAATTATAATTCACTAGCATGCTAAAACACACTCCCACCCGTGCAATGACAGTGTACAATTGCCATGGCAACACTCAGATGTTTCCCTGAATGGTCTAAACTGGAGAGAAAACCCTGGTTCTGGGAGTTCCCTGCCCCTTTTACAAAAAACTCATGCATAATCAATCCTTTATTCAGCATATAACCAAGAAATAACCACAAATATAACCAGTGAGCAGCCCAGAGTGCTGTTCTGCCTATGAGGTAGTCCTACTTTGCTTATGGAGTAGTCTTCCGTTTGTTTCTTTATTTCCTTAAATTTGTTCTTGCTCTTTTCTGTCAGATTGCTTCTGACTTCTTTCTTATGTGAAGACAGCACTCATACACTTGGACCCCTGACTGAACCCCACTTTTGGGTGTGCAGAAGGGATGGGTTGGCTGAACTTTTCAACTGCCTTCTCTATGCAATTCATGATTTCATCACCATGTTTCATTGTCGTATTTTACTTCTTTAAGGGCTTTTCTACTAAGTCTTAACAACCATTATGTTAACATATACTTTGAGAAATTGTTGGAATAAGTGCCATTTGGGGGGAATATGTTCAGAGAGAGTGGTGGCTTCCCCCATGACCGTTCCATCCCTGGAAACACATACCCTGCCATCAAACCGAGCTTCTGACTTTAAGTCTGTTGAAGGCAGCTGACAAGGATATGGTACTTAAATTGATAGAGGAGGACCTAGAATGTGGGAAGAGTCAAGGAATTAGGAGTTCTGGACAAGTAGAGACAAAACCCCAGGCCATAGAATCCGTGAATAATTGAATGAGGGTCTAGGCATGGGCACCAGGAGTGGAGGGTGCAGCTTGACACTTGGCAGGGTTTCCCTGCATCCCTACAGCTCAGTCCAGAGGTGGTCTGGATGTGATGCGGGTAGAGCAATCATATAATTCCCTTGATCTACACGTCTTATGAACTCCTCCCAAGCAGAAAATACACCACCTGCCTGCTTGTAGGTGCTCCGTAAAGGAAAAAAAGAGTTATTAAAAATATTACAAAACTCTAAAAGGTCGCTCGAGCCTACAGTGTCTGTGCGTAAGTGAACTATTAGATAATCTGGCTGAGGGATCTTTATGGCCATTTGTCATTTGATGATATTTTTTTTCACCTGTAAACCCAGAACGATACACTGTTACTAAGAGAGACTGAAACAGAAAGGCCTAGAACATTCCATTCCCAAGAGATAATTTAAGTTATAACAAAGAGAAGGAAAATCAAAGCATAAAATGTTCTCCAGTTCTGGTCTTTTGCACAGTCAAGATAAGGGTTACATACTTACCACTTTGTTATTAAAAATAGAGACTACTCTCCTCCCAATGTCCCAAGTGAGAAGAGGAAAAGTAGCAACTGGTTGTCATCAATAGGTTGAGAGACCAATCAGAGCAAGGAAGAGAAGAGGGATTTATGTTGACAACATTTGACTTTGATGAATGTTTCTTTTTGTCCGCCTCTTCTAACTTGGGGAGGTGGGAGAGGGGAGGAAAATGGTAGAGAGAGAAGTGAAGTTGGGGAAGACCCTCTAGAAATCTAGAAGAGAAAAAGTTTACCTGTAAAAGGAAAGCCAATGGGGATTATAATTTAACATAATCTTAAAAAGAAAATAAGAGACTTCGACAGAAGTCAAAGCAAACCATTTTAATTAATTTGGACCCCAGTAAGAAGAGGGTAGTTTCCCTTGACCTTTGGCTAAAAAGTCCACTTAAAAAGCTGGTAGTCCAAAATGAAGGCTATATTAGCAGGGAACGTTGCTGCTCAATCAGAGGAGTTAGTTTTTAGTCAGAGTTTACCAGAAAATCCCCAGGAAGTCTGAAGTTTCTTCCTCTGGGTCATTTTGAGTTGCTGTCACCTGTCCCTAACCCCATTCAGATTAATCAGTGTGAAAGTATTTGAAGGTGTTTCTGCTATTAATTTTAATTCATTTCTAATTTTTTAAAAAACTCATAAACTAAAAAGAATAGCAAGTCCAATAATAGTAAAAGCTTTAATTTTTTTTCCCTAAGATGATGATTCCTTATAACAGGAAAAATTCCTTAAGAGCTGTGTTTAAGAGTTCAGGAGATCAGTTGATCTTTTATCAAGTCACACATTTGTTTCTGTCAAGCCATTAAGACCATCTGCAATCTCAAAATCATTAAATTCCAAAAATTATTGTGGAAACTCTTCTCCACATTATTTAGTATTATTATTATTTCTACAAATTGTTGTGTAAACTTCGCATCCAAAATGACTATCGACAGAAAGGAAGTAGATGTGATAAACTATCGATATATTGCTGACATTGAACGTCAGAGAGGGTTGTAGATGGAATGGACGGCATAAATCAATGAAACCTGTGGTTCTCAACTCTGGTTGCATAATAGAATCATCTATATAATGGTGTTCCAGTCTTATGTTTCAACTCAGCATTTTAAAGATAGGTTCTTGATTATTTCTTCTATTTCAAATCTTCTCATCTATACCTCCCATTCTACCACCACTGACAAATTTAGCCATGGGAACACTTATACTTCTTAGGAGCAATTTTTATTTTCTCTCTTGTTTGGGATAAAATTTTCTCTCATCTCTTTATCTTTTCATTTGAACACCTACAGAATTTTTCAAGACTCTTCTCAACTTCATGAATTTGCATGCTATAATATTTACAGTTTCTAATGTCGAATGTAATTAAAAACAGTCTACATTTGTTTTCTTTTTAAAGGTTAATTTATTATAAATTATATTATTATAAAATAATTTAAAATATTAAAACATGATAAGTATAAAAACCATAATGATAATACACAGAACAGGAAATATATTTATTACACATATAAGAAAATGTTCGAGAAACTGCAAAATTATTTGAATATATTCTTGTATATCAACGTAGTAAGGACTTTTAAATGTATCACACCTAATGAAATAAAATAAACATTTTCAGGACTTTTGGGAAGGACTGTAGATTTTTACCACATCTTGAAATATAACTTGATAATATATATCAAAGCCTTAAACACTTTCATTTCTAAAACCTGGCTTTAAGAAAAAAGTCAGCCATCTCTATGTGTCTCTGTCTTTCCTTTATGAATTTCTGCTCCTTTGTCATATTAGCAATGACATACCCGAGACTGGCTAATTTATAAAGGAAAGAGCAAGGAGAAGTGCTGAGGAAAAGGGGGAAAGCCCCTTATAAAGCCACCAGATCTAGTGAGAATTCACTGTCACAAGAACAGTATGGGGGAAACCGCACCCATGATTCAATTATCTCCACCTGGTCCTGCCCTTAATACGTGGGGATTATTACAACTCAAGGTGAGATTTGGGTGACACAGAGACAAACCATATCAGTATCCTATTTAGGATTACGTTACATGTTTTATAATTTTTTTCTAGTTTCCATATTAAATCACTTTTGGAGGTACACATATCTTCTGACTCTTCATCAAGGATGAATCCCTGCTTCCATAGGCTGCAAAGTGAGGATCATAACAATACCTTCTTCACAGTATTATGTAAGCTAAATACATTTTCATATGGAAGGCTGGGATTGACTAACTGTTGGAAGATTTCTGGAGTTCATTCTGTAATTGAAGCCAAGCTCTTGATTACCTGTGAGGCTGGTATGATGTGGGTGATCACATTACATTTCTGGTCTGTTTCTCAAATGTCATCATTTTGCTGTGATAAGTTATCATGGGGCTGGGTGTGGTAGCTCACGCCTGTAATCCCAGCACTTTGGGAGGCCAAGGCGGGCGGATCACCTGAGGTCGGGAGTTCGAGACCAGCCTGACCAACATGGAGATAGCCCATCTCTACTAAAAATACAAAATTAGCCGAGCGTGGTGGTATGTGTCTGTAAATCCCAGCTGCTTGGGAGGCAGAGGCAGGAGAATTGCCTGAACCTGGGAGGCGGAGTCTGTGGGGAGCTGAGATCGTGCCATTACATTCCAATCTGGGCAACAAGAGTGAAATTCCATCTCAAAACGATTTAAAAAAAAAGAAAGAAAGAAAAGTTATCATGGATAAGTCAGACTTTTGAGTATGCTGTGCTGCTGGAAGCTTGGCGGAGATCTTCTGGAGAAGAGAAAAGGAAGGAAGGTCAAGGTGAAAAGCTATGGTCTTAAGGGGAGTTATTTCCCCATTTCTACCCATTTTTGCTAGTAATGGATGCCGGCCTCACACGGTAGCCAATTGAACTGGAGCAGTTAGTTACCCTTCCATTTGGGAGCTGGTGTTGTGAAATAATCCTAGGCAAGAAGGAACTGCTGAGCTTTGAACTTCACTATCTTCTACAAATCATCCAAATTTTTAGGTATTATTTGCCTTACCCCATGCCTTGCTAGTGTTCTGAGTCAAGGCAGATTTGTTTCATCACAAAGAACCTATAGGGACATATTGTTTCTTTTCATCTACTCCAGGTTAGCACCTTTTAATTCAGTTGACATAGGGTTGTTATTTTTAAGAAGAAACTTCAATTGGCAACTAGGAGAAAAAAAAACTAAGAAAATAACACAGAACAGACTGGTTTACAGTTTCTTTTAAGATATGCTCCCTCCCTTCCTAACTTTCTTCCTTCCTGTTTTTCTTCCTTTAACTTTTTTTCTGATTCTTTTTTCATTTAATAAACTTCTTGAGCGCTGTGCTGGTTGGTGGGGAGTAAAGGATAAAAAAGAGGCATGATTTTCTTCGTCTAATTTAGCTACAGTTGAGCCAAGCAGTGGCTTGGCTGCTGCAGCTCACGGAACACCAAACCCTAGATGCGTTTTCTAGCTTCAATACTAGGTATGCCAACTCCCATTTCAGATCATTTTAGTCTAAGCCTCTGTTTGATGTTCTCAGAATCTGATATTCCAGGTATCTTACTTTTCTGTGGCACTTGTGCAGTTGCAAGGCAATGGACTGGCATTATTCTTAACTGCCATCAGGTGGTGTCTAATGCTGGTGCCCATGATTTACAAATATTATTTATTTTAAATAAATTTCTGATGAAGTTAATTTTGCTTTCACTATAAAAACATATCCTTAAAAGAAAACATAGTCATGCACCACATATTTCAGTCAATGATGGATCACATTTATGAAAGTGGTCCCATAAGATTGTTAATACTATATCTTTATTATACCTTTTCTATGTTTAGATATGTTGAGATACACAAACACTTGTTATTGTATTCGATAAAGTAACATGCTATACATGTTTGTAGCCCAGGAGTAATAGGGTAGACCATATAGCCTCCATTTATACTAGGGTATACCATCTAGCTTTGTGTAAGTACACTCTATGATGTTCACACAATGACAAAAAATCACCTAAGGATGCAGTGCACTTCTTATAATGCATGCCAGCCATGAAGTAATAAGTGACTGTATAAACCATTTAACCATTTGCTAATCACTAAATTTTGCATACTCACAACCAACATTTGCATCCTGCTTTATAATTTGCTATCAAATATGTTCACATTATTATAATATTTCTTTTGATGTTCCCCATAGGTCTTTGAAGTCAGTAGGGCAGTTGTCTTCATTTGCCACATTTTGCAGATGACAGAAAGGTTAGGTGGCACGGCCAAAGTCACACAAGTACTAAGCAGTAGCAGAGGGATATAAGCCCCAGTGCTCTGATTTTATATCCAAGCAACTTAATACCGTGCTGTAACAACATGAATAAAGAAGAAACATCAAGTTACAAATCCTGTAAACATTGATCTAAAAGCCCCAGTATTAATATAAATCTTAACTCAACTAGCATTCTCTTTGTCACTTTCAGAAAACTGTTGAAGCTATGTTCTATGCTTGATATCTACATTTTCCAGGTGTCAAATGTCTGAGACCCACAGAGCATTCACTTGTCTTCTGTGAAGTGTTAATTGCCATTGTAACTTTCGCTTTCTCTCTGAGAGCAATACTGGTTTTTTTTGTTGTTGTTGTTTCTTTGTTTGTTTGTTTTTTGAGACGGAGTTTCACTCTTGTTGCTCAGGCAGGAGTGCAATGGCGTGATCTCGGCTCACTGCAACCTCCGACTCCCCAGTTCAAGCAATTCTCCTGCATCAGCCTCCCAAGTAGCTGAGATTACAGAGGTGTGCCACCAGGCCCAGCTAATTTTTTTGTATTATTAGTAGATACTCAGGTGATCCACCCACCTTGGCCTCCCAAAGTGCTGCGATTATAGGTGTGAGCCACCACGCCCAGTCTGAGATCAATACTTTTTCCTTTTTGTTTTATATTATATAACGAGAGACTTCCCTTCTTACTTTATATTCCTTGAACGATAAGGACTCCTAAATGTTACACATCTAAAATGATATATTAACACAGGATTTTTTTTTCAGTAAAGAAAAAAACAATTTCCCTACTAACCAGGTTACTATAGTCTCTTAGCAAGCTCAGCCATTATTGCTGAATGCTCAAATCTGTCTTATTCTTCTTAAAGTATCTAAACCATTTGTTTCCTTATGAGCAATTTAATGGTGCTATAAAAATAATTTTTAAGGCCAGGTGCTATGGCTCATGCTTACAATCCTAGCACTTTGGGAGGCCGAGGTGGGTGGATCACAAGGTCAGGCTTTCAAGACCAGCCTGGCCAGCATGGTGAAACCCCATCTCTACTAAAAATACAAAAAAATTAGTGGGTCATGATGGTACGCCACTGTTGTCCCAGCTACTTGGGAGGGTGAGGCAGGAGTATCGCTTGAACCCGGGAGGCAGAGGTTGCAGTGAGCCAAGACTGCGCCACTACACTCAGCTTGGGTGAGAGTGAGACTCTGTCTCAAAAAAATAATAATTTTAAAAAACAGCTAACCAGCAGGGCACGGTGGTGCATGCCTGTAGTCCCAACGACTCAGGAGCCTGTGGTGAGAGACTCTCTGGAGCCCAGGTGTTAGAAGTCAACTTGAGCAACATAGCAAGCCTCAAACTCCTAGAAGCTTCAAACTCTTCGGCTCAAGCGATCTTCCCACCTCAGCCCCCTGGGTAGCTGGTACTACAGTTGCACCATGCCAAGCTAATCTTTAAATTTTTTGTAGAGACAGAATCTCACTTGCTAAAGTGAGTCTTTCTTGTTAAAGTGTTGGTGCCACCAGGTCTGGAGCACTCCATGCTCCAGGGATCCTAGATTAGTAAGGAATTAACCCATTGGTTACACTTGCCTCAGCCTACTGTTCTCTCAAGTCTCCAGCAGCTCAGTCCCCCAAGCTGTATCAGTCGTTGACTGGGTCTCTGCCTCCTCTTTGGGCATCAGGTTTCAGGTGTATGGCTTGAAATGAGCTAACTTCTTAATAAATCACTATTCTTTTCATTGACACCTCACTCTAGCTCCAGAATCTGCTCTCCCCTCTGATCTGCCTCACTATTGATAAGCTCTTTGCTGGCACTAACTTTAGGTCATTCTCCAGGCCATATGGACATGGCATTCCAGGAAAAGGGGAGGCGTGAGCTGGGGGCATGTGAGTGTAGACTAGCACAGTGTGTCCAGGTAATGGCAAGTGGTTAGTGTGATTGGAGCTAATGTCTGTGCAGGGGGCAGAGGGGGATACTAGGCTAAGAAGAAAAGTTTGGCACAGATTGAATGGGGCCTTCTCATTACATTAGACTTGATCCAGTACGCAATGCAGAGCCACTAACAGGCTTGGGACAGGAGATTGAGTTCATCCTATTCCTGCTTTAGGAAGAGGGCTTCAGTGTGGACATGGAGGGAGACTGAAGGATGAGACTGCAGGAGACAGGGAAGCTCTTTACAGGAGGTTTGCCTTAATCCAACAGAAAATAGTAAAGGGTGGACTGTGAGACCTGGCAGTGGAATGAAGAAACAAGGAAGATGGGAGAGATTGTTTTGGAAATAAAAACTGATTTGATTAATTGGATATAAGTTAGAGGGAGCAGAGAAAGTCAAAGGAGAGGTCTTCTTAAACATATGTGGAGAAGTTGGTGCCAGTAACTGAGTGAGAAACAGAAACGGTAAAGCAGGTTGGGGACAAGATCAGTTCTGTTCTAAAGATGCTGTTTGAGGACTCAAAGGAGAAGCTAAATACGTATCAGATAGGCAGGGGAAGCTCTGGGACTTAGTCATAGAATTTACAAGAAACATCAAGAGTTGTTGCAGACTGGTCCAAGTCAAACCAAAGAGGAAACTGAACTTAGAGACTGAGTGACAGGTAGCAGGACTTAAGCGGATGTGATAAATAACTGGAAACAACTGGCTTTCAGTGACCATCTCAGGTACTTAGGAGGCTTTAGACTATTAGTAGTTTCATTGAGATACAATTTACATAGGATAGAATTCACCCATTTAGAATTCACTGGTTTTTAGTATATTCAAAATTGTGCAACCATCACCACCACTTAATTTTACAACATTTTTGTCACCCCAAAAAGAAACCCTATATTCATTAGTCATCATTCCCTATTCCCTGCAATGAACTTAAAAAAGAAGAAGGTTGCTATTGGAAGGGTATGGTAAAGCTCAGTCTCACAAAGAGCTGAGTTACCAGGCCTTAGGAAGAGAAGAAAATACTCCAGCTCTGGGAGTCCCAGCAGAAGAAGCTGAAGGGCATTTTCTTCCTAGTGATGCTGATTGATGACTCAGCATTCACATCTCCTCGCCTATGTGTCTCTGCTTAGTGGTCAAATTCCAGAGAAGGAAACTGAAAATGACCTCTGGTCAGGGAAGCTAGTCAGAGAAATCAAACAACAATGAAAAACCAGCTGTCTAACCATATTGTTCGTCCGGAGGAAGCTGTGTCTGCGAAGACTCTATATTGCCTCCATTGAGAGTGAATGTGAGGTGAGGAAACAGTACATGAAGACTTATTCTTCAATGAGTCTATACCCAGGGAACAAGAAGTAAAGTGATTGTGCTTAGTGACCTTCTGGGCTGAAATATTTCTCCCACCTCAGCCTTCTATGTAGTTGGGACTACAAGCGCACGCCACCACACCTGGCTGATTAAAAAAAAAAAAAAGACCAAGTGAAGGTGACTCACGCCTATATTCCCAGCACTTTGGGAGGCTGAGGCGGGTGGATCACAAGGTCAGGAGTTCAAGACCAGCCTGGCCAACATAGTGAAACCCTGTCTCTACTAAAAAATACACACACACACACACACACACACACACACACACAAATTACCCAGGCATGGTGGCCCATGCCTGTAGTGCCAGCTACTGGAGAGGCTAAGGCAGGAGAATCGCTTGAACCCAGGAGGTGGAGGTTGCAGTGAGTCAAGATCGTGCCACTGCACTCCAGCTTGGGCAAAAGAGTGAGACTTCATATCAAAAAAAAAAAAGTTTGTAGAGATAGGGTCTCTCTATGTTGCCCAGGCTGGTCTTGAACCCCTGGATTCAAGTGATCCTCCTGCCTCGACCTCTCAAAGTTCTGGGATTACAGGTGTGAGCCATTGTGCCCAGTCTTTGTTATTAAGATATGATGTCCTTAAACATGTTTATAGGCTGGGAGACTTGGAGGGGAGGTGAGGTAATTAATGGAGCAAGTTACAGAGGAAGGCAAGTAGGGCTGATATTAAGGGCGCAGGAGGAGGATTAGCTTTGGAATGTAGGAGGCAGACTTTTCCAAACAGATGGAATTTGTAGAGCAAGGGGAAAGGAGAGCTCTGCAAACTGATGGCCTCTATTTGTCAGGGAAATAAAAGACAAAGAGGGTTCAGGGAATGAGGACTTGAGGTGAGTGGTGAATCTGAGACTCCTGCTTCAGGGTCAGGTTCACTAAGGGCAACAGGGCAGGGGAGACATCCAGTCAAGCTTGACATCATGGATTGCTTTTTCTTCCTTCTTCCTTCCATTACTGATTTTTTGACATTTTAATCTTTATTTATGTCTCTCTCAGAGAATGAACTAGAAAAAAAAAAGGCTGGTGGTGAGGGGAACCAAACGTTAGAAGTTAGACTGAATGGACCACATCATCAAGTTTCTGCTCAAGCTTTGGTGGGGTGAGGATGAAGTGGGCACAAAAGTAGCTTGTTAAGTTATTACTGGACTTCACTTACTCATGTTTCTTCATCATAACCCCTAGTCCATGGATGTTAGTGTGTCTTACTACTCTCGAGGACTTGGATCCCTTGGTTCAGAAGATGAGGCAAGAGTGCGGTAGACCCCCTCAGTTGTAACTTTATTGCACAAGGGTGCACCAAGTAGGCAGCACCTGTGTACCTGGTACCACCAAGGAAGTACCATATCACTTCAAGGCAGGGTTGTTGGGACAACCAAGCAAAAATGGCATAAAGACTATATTTACCTTCCAAAACTGCAAGGGGTATCTGTGATGAACCAAAAGATCTCTCAATTGAAGACCAGGTGACCCCAGATGAGATGTCAATAAGATCTGCCCCCTCTGAGTTCTTTAGAAATGGAGCCTCCACTCTTGACTTCAGAATGGCCTGATTGCAGACATCACAGGCTTTCCTGCTAGCACAGCCCTAAGAAAGAGCATCATTTCAGAATGCATTCTGTTTGAGAGGAACAATCAGGAATTAGATTAAGCAGACCTGAGTTAGAACCCCTATCCTACCACTTCCTAACTGTGTGCCATTGGGCAAATTACTCTCTCAGATCTTATTTCTTCGTATTTAAAAGGATAATTTTAAGACTAAATTAAATATGCAGGTGAAAGCATTAAATAAGGAGTTTGGCACATGTTAGGTGGGCAACAAGCGCTGAAATAATGCATCATGATATTTTATTTAAAGTTGTAGGTGGTGGGGTTTACTCTTAAAATAATGTAAAAGACACTTGTGAAATTTCTCTGTGGATACAATGCAATATAAATTCAAAGTAAAAAGGAGTTAGTCCCATCCCATTACCAGAAAGAATACAAAAACAACAAACTAAAAGGCTCCTGGTAATTCATAAACACAGATCTGTTCTCTTAAAGACTAAGATTCAAATTGCCAAGGACATTATTTTTTGATAAAGCAGTGCAAGTGAATACAAAAGGTATGCAAATACCCCTCTCAAGCAGCTCCAGGACTACCTCCTAGCACCGTTGTCAGACCCTCAGTGACTCCCTGATACCGTTCCTGTCTTTTCCAGTCTTGTCTTTCACCAACTCCCCTTGACCTTTCAGCTGTGGTGAATTTGGATTCCTAGCCCTGCGCTTGTTTTCCCCAGTTCAGCATTCTTACTACTGCCATTCCATTTATGTCTCTCAAAATCCTTCTCCTATCCCTACCCACAACCCTACCAATTTTCTCATCCTTCAAGCCTTGATCAAGTCTCCCCTTCTCTAAAGCCTCCTCAGAGTCATCGCTTTCTGCTCCAAAATCCCATGGTACTTCTCCTCTGTAGAACGAATTTGGCCAGCTAATTAGAGTGGACATGTGTCATTCTTTAGGCTGCTCCACATCTGAAGCCCTTTCCTATGTTTGAGGGAAGCAGATCCTGCCTCCCACTATGGAAGCTGAAGATACTTGAACATTTTCCCAGCCTCCCTTGCAGTTAAGACAAGGGCACGTGACAGAGGCTGAGCCAATCAGATGCATTCACGCCACTTCGATGTGCAAGCCAGGGGTGTAAAGAAGCGGAGACCATGCAGTCCTCAAGCAGTTGAGGGTGATGCCTGTGGAGACAGCTGCGTTTGGTTTCCTGAGTCGACGATGGCAGAAATTCTAGCAGTAGTGGCAACTAGGCACACTGATTGGTCTGTGCTCTATGGTAAGAGTGGCAAAGTCTTCACCAAACTACGTGGCATGATATGGAGCATTGCTTATGGCTACTCATCTCCAAGACTGATTCTCCAGCTTTGCTGAAGGTTTAGGGCCAAAAATAGAAGAGTTCAGTATAGTAACTGCTGAAAATGCAATACAAGGTCACTCTGGGAATTTCTTACTGCTTGTCTTTTTAGAACCTTGCCTCCAGCCATGGTTAATGGGCCTTCTTTCTTCCTAGGTCTTGCCCACAGAGGAATTTATAGTGATATTTTTGGATGTTGCAATGTTTTGGGGTCAATGCTGACATTTGGGAGAGGCCAGAGATACTAGTTTTCCTGCAATGTACAGGACAGTCACACACAATGAAAAATTATCTGTCATCTCCTGTCCTTTTCAAATGTCTCCAGGTTAAAAGAAAACTGTTTATAATTATCTGAGTCTAGAATATGACTCTGTTTTCCATATAAAAACAAAATATTTGGGATTTTTTGAGGGAAGATTGCATTTGGTTCGGAAATTCCCCAAAAGGTCTTCACTATTTAGAGATGTCACATCTTTAAGATGGCAACGGCAACACCTGAAATTCAGAGCTGTAGTGTCACCCCTACATTTCCCAGATTCTGTGGGTCCCACAAGCATCTTACTCCTTCATCGTGTATTTTGGAGTGTACTTCCGGCCAAGCACTTGTGTATTGCAGACATATTTTTATGTGTTTTTTAAATTGCTTCCCTGTTATTCCTCCTTTATATTACCATTAGGAAAGTATATTTGATTTTTAAAGTTCATTTAATTTTTTTTCAGGATAGTCATGGTGGCAGTCTAAATTACTTGTTATAAAAATGAACAAGTACCATGACCATGACCCTAAAGCCCTCTCTTATTTTCCCACAGCCTTTTAGCCTATCCCCTCCCAAACATGTTTGTTACTAAAGATCCATCAGTCTGGGATTTTGAATGTTTTCCAAATTTTAAAGGTAACATACTTTCCTTCCTGTTAGTTATATACAAAAATGCCTTCAGAAAATGACTCTATTCTCATAATACCCATAATATCAACCCAAGATATTATGATATCTTGGGTTAATATTGATTGAAGGTTCAATGGTATATTTCAAATGCTGATGCGAGGGGGCTTTAAAACCATCAACTCTCAGGCTCCTGGGAGCTCAATTTCTCTCTAAGCTTTATTGGGTGTAAAAAGCATATAGTGACCCAATCCACACTCTACTCTTAATGGCCATGTGAGGGGAGAAAGCTTTGCGTTATCTCTCTGAATGCTTAGAAGGATTTAAATATAAATTAGCATAAGATTTGAAAAAGAGAAAAGAAGTAGCATCATAGTCTATTTTTCAGTTACCAATCATCAAATTACAGTTGGTGAACTTCTTAGCAGAGTGAGCTACCTGGCCTCATGATTTGAAAAAGAGAAAAGAAGTAGCATCCTATTCTATTTTTCAGTTAGCAACCATCAGATTACAGTTGGTGAACTTCTTAGCAGAGTGAGCTACTTGGCCTCATGGTGAGAACACAAAAAGACTCCCCAGGACAAGGTGTCCTCATGTGCAAATTGCAGATGGAGCCTTCGTGCCCAGACAACAAACAGTGCCCAGAGGCTTTCTTACCAGTTTCAAGCCTCCTCTTGAATGACAATCACTCTGAGGATGACATGTTGGGGTTAGAATGCTCCTTGACTTTAAAAAAACCAAACAAATTGAACCTTATCATATTTTACTACTAGTCCTTGGCTGGTGACAATCTTTGTACTACTTGTTTTTGCTGTAAATCAAAGTGTATTAGTCAAATGTCCTTTCAAAACCCTATAATCTCAGCATGCAAAGCCAGCATCTGAGGATTTCCCACATTGAATCAGCCTGTGTATACTAAAAGACTTGTATGTATAGAAAAGGGGAGCTGTGGTTTTAAAGAAGACCGAGTTGTAATCACTTTGAAACTATAAATTAACATGAGTTTCAAATAAATAGTCTGCAATTTTGATTTTATCAACTCAATTATCCTTGACAGAAGATCCATGAAAGTGATACAAAATGTTCTGGAGATTTTAATCAAGATGAGATAATGCATATGAAAGTGAACAGTGAAGTCCCACACCAAGTATTTTAGGATCTGCCACTAATTTTCGTAGTCTCCAGGGCTATGAGATTTGTATTTGTTTAATACAAATTTGCAAACAAATACAATAAATACACTCTGAAGCTGGATTCTCATATTTTAACAGCTGCTCCTTGCAAAAAAGAAAAAATGGAAAATAATGGGCAACTTTTTAGAACATTCATTAATAACTTTTCTTTTAAAAAATGGATTTTACCTGTTTTATTTTGAGTCAACCAGATATAACCTGAGTGACCAAAAAGAATAGGATTTTCTTTTCAAATATGCCACCTTTATATGCTGGAAATATTTGCTCAAGATGTGATTCAACTGTGTCTGCCACACTGAAGAGCTTTAAAGAATCCTTCTCCATTGAAGTGTCAATTATTTCTCTCTTCTTTTCAGACAGCTGACTACCCTCTCATCATTGTCAGTTCATCTCATTTTCATTTTTAAAATGCTAACAACAAAGTGGCCGGGTGCTTTGTCTCTGTCCCGTTTTCACAGCCCCTAGTGCAGTCCTTTTTTGTCCTTGTCAGTTTCATAACTTTGACCTCAAGGATGTTTTTCAGCCCACAGAGCAACTTGCAGCTTCCCAGACGCTGCTGTGCAAAGATGCTTTTCATTTTGTGAGAACTACCTGTGCCTTGATGTGGTAGAGATACTTCCCTTCTAGAAATTCAACAAGGCACAATAACTTGTTTTCTTGACTTTCACACTGACTAAAACATTTATTAGGCGTAGTACTCTAGCAATGTTGGGATATACAAAGATGAGTCCCCCCATTTCTGGGCCTTAAGAACCGTACATCAAATAAGATGGAAATAACACGTGCTGAATGTTACAGAACTGCTCCATCCAATAGAATAATTGCCAGTTAATTGGTGATTGAGCATTTGAAATGTGTTCTGAATTGAGATGCACCATTAATTGTAAATACACGTTGGATTTCAAAGATTTACTGAAAAAAATGCAAAGCATCTAAATTTTAAAATACTGATTACACGTTAATGTGATGATATTTTAGATATTTTGCATGAAGTAAAGCATATATTAAAAGTAATTTCACCTGTTTCATTTGCCGTTTTCTTCATGTGGCTACTAGAAAACTCAAAATTACATCTGTGGCTCACATTATTTCTATTAGATGGCATTGTTATAGAAGTTTAGAGAGGAGTAGGGGAGTATGTCCTATATGTGTGGTAGGGCACACACAGAGGCATGGTGGACAGAAAGCTATCTGAGAGGAGGTGACACTGGAGCTAAGTCTTGAATGCTGGCAGCCTCTACACACACAGAATGGAGAAGGGATCTCTGCCAGCAGTGGAGAGGCAATACTGTGTAATGGGCAAGACAGGTTTTGGATGACATCTCAACTCCCTCTTATGATAAATTAGTTCAGTGCCTAGAACAAGAAAAAACTCTTAATAAGCAGTATCTAATTTTACTAAGCTGTGAACGTCAGCAATGTTAAAGGATGATTTAGAGGATGTTAAAATGACATCTAACCTAAAAGTCATTTCCTTAGCTACCGTGCCAGAGACACCACCACTAAAGCCTTGCCTCTCCTTTCTTGTCACTGCTTATAAAATAATGGCTTATAACCTGAATGAATCCCAAATTCTACACAGTACATATTCAGGAACGGAGGAAAAAAAGCTGTACTTCCCAAATGATTTTCATTGTCCTTGTTCCATACGTGACTTTGTAACATTTGATCACCTTTTTGCAAATGGAAATAAAAGGTTAGAAGTGAAAATGAACCATTGTCTTTCCTTTTCTGACTGAAATCCTTAATCATTGTGAACCTCCCCAAAATATTCAGTGGTCCACATGCATCTACATCAAAATTATGGATGGCTCTGGAAACTAGACCAAATTCTGAAGATGACAGTGTGGCAATTACCTAGTGACACAGGACAAGCTTGGCATATGACCAAGTTCCCTGGCATATTAAGGTTCCCATTAAAGCAATATGGATTTACAGGAGGGCTTTATGGCATGCTTGAAATATTGCTTGAAATATTACAAGAAGCTAATATTAGGTCAGCACATGATAGGTTACTTGGAAGGTAAGTGAAGAAGGAGAGGTCATTATAATTTCATACAGAATTGGGCTTCTGTTAAAGACTGATGCATGCCACCGGATGGTGGGCTAAGAGTTGTGAGGCCCCCAGATATTGTAGTGGCCTCAACAGATGTATTCTGTCTTCTATCCTGAGGTTCTGGCTGTAGGAGTTTTAAGAGGACCTTTTCTAGAGGAATGAAAACACAGTCTACACATGACCGTTTATTCAAGCACAAACCCCACAGGCGACTATCTTCTAACCTGGTTCCTCTTGAATTGCAACTTCTCTTTCTCCCAGGTATCTGTTAAGAGAGCCAGAAAAGGGTGTGTATTGAGAGCCCCCTTTCACCTCAAAGTTTTACCGTTAGTAGCTGCCTTTATAATAATAATAATATCTAACATTATTAAACACTTACTTTAGTATACTATTTGTTCAATCCTTATAATACTACCATACATTAGGTATGGTTTAATTTATTAAATTAATTTATTTACTAAATATAAGTTTATTTACTAATTTATTAGCTCTTATGGATTCTGGGAGTCAGGAATTCAGACATAGCATAGTCTCTGCCCCATGAGGTCTGGCTCAGCTGGAGGACTTGAAAACTGCAAAGCTTTGAAGGATCATTCACTCACATCTGGTGGTTGATGCTGGATGTCAGCTATGGGTCTAGGTGGGATATCAGTTGGAACACCCACATGTGGCCTCTCCATGTGGCCTGGGCTTCCTCACTTCATAGTGACTGGGTTTCAATGGCAAGTGTGTATGTGTGTGTGTGTGTGTGTGTGTGTGTGAGAGAAAGAGAGAGAGAGAGAGAGAAGTGCCAAGCAGAAGCCCTGGTTAGAAGTCACATCACTTCTGCCACATTCTTTTGTTGAGTCAGTTTCAAAGTTCAGCCCAGATTCAAGGAAAAGGAATATAGTCCCCATCTCTTGAAGGAATATCAACATCATTTCACGAGACTAGCATGTGGGATGAAATATGTATCCGTGCAGCTGTCTTTTGGGAAATATAAACTGCCACACACCTGTGTTTTATAGATGAAACACCAAAGGCTTAAAGAGGATAAATAAATTGCTTGTGATTACACAACTGGTAAAAAGAAAAGCCAAGATAGAAATCTACTGGTTTCCAGAATCCATGTTTTTTTTAAAAAAAATCAGTGTTACAATATTCTTGCAACACTGAATACACCCCAAATTCTTTCCAGCTTTAAATTTTTAAA
Organism: Cacajao melanocephalus; assembly: GCA_963573385.1. Taxonomy (NCBI): domain Eukaryota; kingdom Metazoa; phylum Chordata; class Mammalia; order Primates; family Pitheciidae; genus Cacajao; species Cacajao melanocephalus. The sequence continues at coordinate 73,825 of CAUYLG010063015.1, read as the reverse complement.
TAAATGATAAATTTAAAATAAGGGACTTCAATTTCTATATAAAAAGTATGCCACAGACTTCACAAACCTGAAGTCGGGGGTGGCAGTAGAAGATCACAATTATTTTAATGTCCAAATTGCAAGAGCTGAAGCCTCTAATAATTCAAGTTCTTGATCTTACTGTTTTCCCTAAAATATCTTTCACGCTGTTTCTATAGCTCCTAAAGAGATGTGTCTCATGCACCTACAAACCTATCTGTCCTCCACGAGACAGATACCCTGACTTTGTTTCCTCTGCCAATGATGGGACTTCTGAGAACATCAGTGACAAAGGAACTGTTTCTTCTCGCTACAGGAGCAGCTGGGGGAGCCAGAGGAGAACTGGTTTTGCACAAAGGTAAGAACAAAGACCCACATACCAACTCTGAGCCGCACTTCGTCTTGTCACCTACGCAGAGAAGTGGCATTGCCGTTCTCAGAGAATGACAGGGTCCATAAAAGCTGATCCTTCCATTTCATTTCCATGTCATTCTCATTTCCTTTCATTGATGCTAATTAAAAAAAAAAAAAGCAAAATAATCCACCCCATCCTACCCTTATGTTATCTAGGACAGGCCGTAATTCAGCCTGGATCGCCAAACTTACTTCTACAAGGGTTAAGAACATTTATGTTTTTCTTTTCCACCAAAAAACTGCAACAAAGTCTATAGGGAAACCTCAGTTCAATAATACAAGCCCTTATGTACCAAACATAACCTCTGACTTCTAGGGCTAAACATGAGTCTTCTGTGACCTCACGTTGCTGCCCAAACAACGGGTGCACGTTTTCTTTTCATTTGGATGCCTCAAAGAACAGTGAGGTAGTTTCCCCAAAACAAAGGAGGAGTTAATTCTAAAACAAATTTTTGTACACTGCTCAAAGCTGTGAATAAAAGTTTGCCCAGGCTCCTCTTTACTTTAGCGAAATATCAAGGCCACAGCTTCAGAACTCTTTGCAAGAAGAAAAATTCTTGCTACGATATAGCTCAGATATGGGAGCCCAGCTGTGGGTGTGGGGGAGGTAGCAGAAGGCTCTACATTCCACAGCTGGCCTTTCCCTCATGGGATTAGGATAATACTAGTAATAGTGGTAGTAATGATGATGAGGAGGAGAAGGAGAAGGATAAAAGGGAGGAGAAGGTGCAGGAGGAGAGAAGTAACATGCATTGAATTCTTTCTAAGTGCTGAACACAGTGCTAAATACTTTCATCTAGTTGAAACTGCTAGATGAGGTAGATACTGTTAGGTATATGCAAAGATGCCACATTTTTTTTTCAGATGAGGAAACCCAGGTTTAAAGATATTGAGAGTTGAGAGTTATCCAGGTCCACATAGCTGGTAAGAAGTGAAGCTGGGATTTATGAACAGACCCAAGTATTTTTACTCCTGAACTCTTCCACTCTTCCATAGTCTAGATCAACTGTCTCTCACTTCAAATTAGCTGTTATTTTCCTAAGAAATCCGATTAGCCCAAACTTTATTAAACAGTCATTGTGTGCACAAATCCATGCTAGGTCCTGAGATGACAGAAATGGAATAAGATCCTGTCCCTGCCAGAGGAAGCCAGGGGTTCCATAGGGAAGACAACATGCATGGCAGGGAGGGCTCTTAGGGTCTTCTGGGATCACCAAGTAGGGAGGGATTAGTTCTAACCCTGATGTGATCTAGGGAAAATGCTAGAATGTGGTTTTTGCAGTGGGGATTAGCTTATAAATACAATTTTGATAGGTAGAAAAGAAAGAAAGGAAAAGACATTCTAAATGGGGAAATCGTATGAAGGAAAAAGAAGACAAATGGTCTGTTGAAATGCATGGTGTGGAGAGAGGAAGGTTGAATTGTCAGGAGATGGATGGAAAATTACACGGTTTGGGCAAGAGCCTCAAAAGATGGATCAGCAAAGAGAGAAGGGAAGCCAATTGTGGTGGGCCCTGCTTGTCCACAAAGGAGTTTGAATTCGTCCTGTGGAGCCATTCAGAGGCTTTTGTGCAGAGGAGTGGCAGATTTATCTGGGTGTTTTCAATAGCAGGTAGCTCCTGTAACCCCTCTAATGGACAGGATTTTTGAATCCACCTTGCCTACTTCCAAGCTGGTTGGGGCACCCCAAAAGGAGGGCCAGACTCATCTTCTACTGCCAGGCCTCTATTTGTTTCCTTGAGTTGGATTTTTAGTGGCATTACCTTCCATGTGGCTCTCATGTTACTTAGATATATTCCGATGGTGGAGGAAAAGGCTGAGATTGGTGCTTAAATTCTCAACTAGAGGCCAAATATTGACGACTGGCAGTCATTCCCAGGGAGGGCAAAGGTTTGCAAAAGGGGAGAATGTGGGTGGGAGAAGAGCAAATCCACTATAGTCCTGAAAGTGATCTGGGAGAGGGAAGAGAGGGAAGGATTACTTCACAGTTATAGCTTTTCCTAGGCCTCTTCAGTTACATTTGTTCATCTTTGTATTTTTGGCCTTACACAATTGAAATAATCTCTCTTTATGGAAAGTCTAAGACATGAAATTTTTCCAAATGATTTGCTCTTCCTTTTTGACACTTTAGAGGTCTTCTTCATTGAGAAAAATTAAGCCTTTGTTAAGTAGCCTTTGTGAGAATGGTCTGGAGTCCAGAAAAGCAATTGCTGCAATGCCCATATAATCTCTTTACCTTGGCTAACCTTGTAAACCCTGAGCAGACACCTCTGTCTGCGCTGCCGGCTAGATTAGTATAGGTGGAATCAGATAGTGTGAGAAAATAAAGCAGTCTTTCTGCCTCAGTGAAAATTTCTCTCTTCAAACTGAAAACAGCTTATAAACTACGTAATTCCATGTGGACTGCCATGCTTCCCCTCAGGTGCTGAGTAGTTTTGGTGTGCAGCTGGAAAGTTAGTCCACCAGTCAAAACAGCTATTGGTTGTCTGCTGAATTAGTGGGGTATAGAAGACATAGAAAACCATAACCTCTGTGGAGAAATAGGAACACTTTGACGCTTGGTGGGAGTGTAAATTAGTTCAACCATTGTGGAAGACAGTGTGACGATTCCTCAAGGATCTAGAATCAGAAATACCATTTGACCCAGCAATCCTATTGCTTTGTATATACCCAAAGGATTATAAATCATTCTACTATAAAGACACATGCACATGTATGTTTATCGCAGCACTGTTCACAATAGCAAAGACTTGGAACCAACCCAGAAATGCCCATTGATGATAGACTGGATAAAGAAAATGTGGCACATATACGTCATGGAATGCTATGCAGCCATAAAAAAGAATGAGTTCATGTCCTTTGCAGGGACATGGATGAAGCTGGAAACTATCATTCTCAACAAACTAAGGCAAGAACAGAAAACCAAACACCACATGTTCTCACTCATAGAACAATGAGAGTTGAACAATGAGAACACACAGACACAGGGAGGGGAACATCACACACCATGGCCTGTTAGGGACTGGGGGGACAGGGGAGGGATAGCATTAGAAGAAATACCTAATGAGTTGACAGGGTGATGGGTGCAGCAAACCACCATGGCATGTGTATACCTATGTAACAAACCTACACGTTCTGCATATGTATCCCAGAACTTAAAGTATAATAAAAATAAAATAAAATAAACATATCTTCACGTCTAAGTAAGAGATAATACCTACATGCAAACCTATGCAAACTGTTCACCACGCCTTTAGGATAAACTCTTTGACATTGTGGCTCAAGTAGAGTTAAAAGAAGAATGGAGTACTGGAGTGCATCAACCCAGGGGCCAGGGTGGGGGCCTGCACAGGGCATTTGGCCTAGACTTCCTAAGCTTACCACATGCCTCAGATGTAGACATTTGAACCTACAATGTAGGTCAAAATGGGGTGACTTCTAGAACTCCTGAGAGTCGCTGACAACTGTAGAGGGAGAAAAGATTCTTCATCAGCCTGAAATGTATGTGCTAGTCTATGCTACCCACTGTGCTCTAGAATTCATGTGTTTTAAATAGATTTCATAATTGTCTTGTGATGACACAATTATATTGCATTGTGTTTGTGTGTTAATGTTAATTAAGAAGTTTCTAAAATGGCCAATTTTGTAATTCTGTACAGCCATTTTATCATTATTTATTTTAATATACTGGAAGCCTCAAAGAATAGAAGTATGTTACCAGTGGTGACTCTGTACAGGTGTGCAGCAACCTCTATTCTTGCCTCCTCAGAAGAAAGAATATGACTGAGGGGCATAAGGCGGAAGGAGAGACCAAGGCAAGTTTTAGAGCAGCAGTGAATGTTTATTAAAAAATTTAGAGCAGGAATGAAAGGAAGTGAAGCACATTTGGAAGAGGGCCAAGCCGGTGACTGGAGAGATCGCGTGTGCGGTTTGACTTCTGACTTGGGGTTTTGTACGTTGGCATGCTTCTGGGGTCTTGCGTTCCTTTTCCTGTGATTCTTCCCTTGAGGTGGGCTGTCCGTATGTGCAGTGGCCGGCTAGCACTTGGGAGTGGAGCATGCGCAGTGTTGGAGTTGTACACATGCTCACTTGAGGTGTTCTTCCCCTACTAGCCGAATGCCCCTAGGAGGTCATATACCAGTTAAACTCTACCATTTTGCCTCTTAATGAGCATGCTTAAGCCCTCTGGCCAAACTCCAGAGATCTTATTGGGAAGCTACTGATCACCAGTTTCAGGTTTTTTCTATCTATTGGGAGACTGCCCTTTCCCTGGCACTGGCTGCAACCAATTATTATTTTAGAGAAACAGTGCAACAACGACCTGACCATCAGCTGATGGCTGCCTGACATTCCTGGTAATGGTGGGGAGCCTTCTCTTGCCCCGCTCATGCTTGACTACGTACCTACTGTCACAAATGGAGCCTCACTTGACCTCCCTGCTGTCTGAAAATGGGGAAGTTATGGAGCTTCCTCAACTTGTCTCCTCAGTCCCAGCCATAGAGGAAAACACCTCTAGGTTTGGAAAACTGGAGGTTTTCCAAATATATAATTTGGAGGTTTCCATATATTAGATATATATATAACATATTTACCATAAAGAATATATATAATGGAGGTTTCTATATATAATTCATTAACATGAATTATATATGTGTCAGTACTTAAGCTTGCCCATTTTAGGTCCTGCTGACTGAGCTGTCCATCTTCCCTGAAGCATTCTATAGCATTTTCTTTTCTTTTTTTAATAATAAAACTTTATTAAATAAAATTAAATAGCAAATTAAATAATAAAAGTTTAAAATATTTTATTAAAGAGATGGTCTCGCTGTGCTGTCCAGGCTGTAGTGCCGTAGCCATTCATAGGCACAATCCCAATGCTGACCAGCCCATGTATTAGTCCATTCCTGCACTGCTATAAAGACACACCTGAGAGTAGGTAATTTGTACAGAAAAGAGGTTAATTGGCTCATGGTTCTGCAGTCTGTACTGGTTTCTGCTTCTGCTAGGGCCTCAGGAAACTTACAATCCTGGTGCAAGGCAAAGGGGAAGCAAGCACATCTTACAGGGCAGGAACAGGAGGAAGACAGGCAGGGAGAGGTGCTACACAGTTTTAAACAACCAGATTTCATGAGAACGGTATCACAAGACAGCACGAGGGGGCTGGTGCTAAACCATTAGAAACCGCCCCCATGATTCAATCACCTCCCACCAGGCCCTGCCTCCAACACTGGGAATTACAATTTGACATGAGATTTAGGTGGGAACTCAGAGCCAAACCATATTAGCACAGGAGTTTTGACCTGCTCTATTGCCAGCTTGGGCCATTTCACCCCTCCTTAGGCAACTTGGTAGTCCCCAGTCCAGGGAGCTTACTACGCTGGAAGCAAACTTAGTGCAGATACCTGATCAGCATAGCACCCTACATCCCAGGGCTCCTAGGCTCAACTAATCCCCCTGCCTCAGCCTCCTGAGTAGCTGGGACTGCAGTTGCATACCACCAAGTCCAGCTTTGCAGCATTTTCTTGTTCTCAAAGCATTTAAGGGGCAGTGTATGAGCATTTGTTGAATCTACCAAAAATGAGAACCTGGAGATTCTGTGTGGAGACAACATACATGAGGATTGAGCTGCAAAGATTTCAGCCTAGGAAACTGAGTAACATTGCAAGTGCTGTTAGCTAATCCTGCCACGTGCTCAACTTGGACTATACTTTGACTAATTCTGGTAAAACTCACCTAAGATGGCCAGTTTTAATGCAAAGGTTTGCCTGTGTATGTGTGACTTTGGGTCCACACACAGTTATTCTGATTAAATACTTGAGGTGGTTTTCAAGTATTCTGATTAAATAGTTGTTGCCTACACAGGCTATCCAGCCACTGTCCTAGCTCAGCTTCCAGAATAAATCTTTTTTGATTGTTAGGAAAAAGTTTGGCATTAAAAGAACCCCAATAACCCTGCATTTCACTCGTTGAACCACGATTTACTGAACAGCCCCAGCTGCCAAGCGCTGCCCAAGGCATGGGGTAGAACAGTGACCAAGACAGGCCCTGCTGTCCCCAAGCCCACATGCTGTGGTGAGAGGACAAGAACTAACAAGTTAATAACTAAACCCGCAAAAGGATTTCAGATGCCCATGAGCTACATGAAGGTACAGTGATTAGGTTGCAACTTTAGATTATATGGTCAGAATTCGCTGCCAGAGGAAGTGATGTTTGAGCCCATGACTGGTACCTACATTTAGACGTGAACATTTAGAGCTTTTTATTGTGTCCCATAACTATACAGAGCTCCTGATGCAAGAATTCCAAAAGAAACAATAGTTACCTGGATAACACTCAAGTCTCTTAAGAGAAGTAGTCTCATATGTGCTTAGTTATCTCTGAGTCCAACCAATATCCTCTGAGGACGTTTGATTTTTACTTTTGGAGACAAGGCAGGCTGCTTGCTTGAGGGGAAGTGTCAGGGTTGGCTGGCTGCTCCTGCTGGTTGGAAATAAGTTAGAATTGCCTGGTGTTCATTACAACCTTTTCTATCCCTTCATTTTTACTGCTATAAAGATTTTTTTTTCTGGAAGGTTCTTTTATTTGAGATATTATGACATCGATGAAACTGATTTTGCAAACCAAGAGTGGAAATTTGTCTTACCTTTTTATTGTGACATCTAACTTCTTTTTCTCTTTTTCTACCGCCCCGTAGTCAATGAGTAGAAGAAATACTTTTAAAGTGGCCGTTGACTCAGTATCAATGTGTGACCCACTGGTACTTAAAGATGCAGGGCATTTCCAGGCTTTCCATAAGGGAATAATTAAACCACCGCAGGTAACAAAGAATTAATTTTGAAGGATATTAAGCACCCTTAATTAGCACATTTGAGTGTCGTTTCCCCACAGGGAAAATATTTTCATGGCAACTTGCCATGTCAGAGTTTCTAAAACTTCTCCCTAAACTTATAGCTGAAGCCAGTTTTACTATGCAAATGAGGACTGCAAAAGTCTTTTAAGCCAAATCATTCATAAGCATTTAAGAAGCTCCGGGGCCTCTGGATTTTGTTAATAATTTTGTGGCAATCACTGGGGAAGTTTTCTGAAAAATATATAGCTGGTAAATTCAGAGTGCCTAAACCTAATAACCCACATCTGTGCAGATTTTTAAAAGCTTGGTTTTTTTCCCCTAAATCCTGATTATGCTGTATTTTAATTGCATTTTAAAGTTTAAGTGAAATTAGAGATCATAAAAATGCCAGACAGATACATCTCAGCCTAGACACATCCATCACATGGAGTTGATCGCTTACAACGTCACATGCAATTAGGGCAGCACAAGGTATCACAGTTTATGGGTCTCAGATTCAATTAAATGAGATCAATTAATTCTTTGGCATATTTACGATATGATTCTCCTATTAAAGCATCTATGCTACATTGAATTTAACAATGAAAGTGGGCTAATCTGTTTGGCTATTACATAGTTTAATATATTTTTTAATTTTAGGGGAAGACTTTAAAAATTATATGTGCTTTTTAAATATGACCACGTAGAGATTACTTTCATATATGTGACTGATTGCCAGTAATGATTATTTTAGACTTAGATATAAACATTTGCCTAAGATGTACTTCTGAAGGCAACATGAATGATGAACAATTGCTGCAAGGGAAGGTTGCCTTCGAGATTCTACTTTCTTGGATCCACATATAAGAATGAGCTTGAACTCTATCAACTGTTGACGGAAAGGAAGAACAGAGTCTTTTGATTTAGCATCATTGGTTCTTAGATTGTGCAGAGTGATTTCTGATGTTGAACTTCTCATGATTAAATATAGCACAGAAATGTTCAAAGTGCAAGGAGGGGAAGCTGGCAAGTAACAGGTACTGCCAATACAACTATATGGCCTGAATCCTTTTATTTTTTTCCCACTGAGATCCTGTAGGCAGCTAGCAACATATTATGGTATGACCTTTCGGATGCTTTAGGACTTGACATAGGATGAATAAAAAAGTGATTTATTTCTTTGGCTTTTAATATTTCTCTAACTTTTGAGCATGCTTCTATCTGAAAGTAACTGCCTCCTGCTTTGTCCTTTCTCCATTTTTTCATTTCATTCCTTGTTTCCTCTGCCTTCTAAGAGAGAAGAAATACAGGACAGAAGATGTCCTAAAGTATTAGCACTTTGCCCAGTGTTCAAACTCTCTAGTTTGTGTTACTGGGGATTTTTGGGTAGTAGAAGAACAGGGCAAGAGGCTAGGCCATGTGTGCAAAGCCAAGAAAGTGTGGTACCGTGGAGATCTAGGCTTATAAGCAAACCTGCCACTAGGTAGAGACAGCAGGCAATAAAGGTTCTGGAATGCCAGGGTAAGCCTTTGGTATGATTATATAAGCAATCAGATTATATAAGCAATGAAGACACCTTAGAAATGGAGATACTTTTGCCTGAGCTATGTATCTTCTTATAGAATTTCGGTTGGACTCTACAATCTAAAACAGCAGGGACCATGTCTCTTTTGCTCAGTATTATATGTTTAACTCTTGGCATTGAGCTTCATAAATATTTGTTCAATGAATGAATAAATTCTGAGACTCCTCCCACAAATTAGCCATATGATTGGTTGATTTCCTGTTTCTCTTTGATTATAAAAACCTTTGCATAATGGAAAAGTAGAACTTAGGCATTCTGGCTTATAAATCTGAATGCGTCCCCAAAAGCTCATGTGTTGGAAATTTGATTGCCACTGTGGCAGTATTAAGAGATGGGACCTTTAAGAGATGAACAGGCCATGAGGGGTCTGCCCTCGATTGGATTAATGCTGTTATCTTGGGCGTGGGTAATTTATTGCCAAAAGTGGATTCCTGATTTTAAAAAGAGATAAGTTCAGCCCCACTCGTCTTTCTGCCTTCATGTGCACTTCCTTGCCATGTAATGCCTTTTGCCATGGAATGACCCTCACCAGATGCCAGCACATGCTCTTGGATTTCCTAGCTTCCAGAACCATGAGCCAAATAAACTTCTTTTCTTGATAAATTACCCAGTCTGTGGTATTATGTTATAGTAGCAGAAAAAGACACCTGCCCTCTAAATGCTATTTACTTACATATATATGCAGAGAATGCCGTCATTGCTGATTATGTCTAGCAGGTGGTTACAGATACATAACTAAGGTGAATTTAATCTCTAACTGGGCAGCCCACAGTCAGAACAACCTAGCTGATTCTCATTTTTCTTTGGTAGTCTTGCAACACATTTGGCCTGCTTAAAATTTTAATGGGATTCTAACACAACATTAGCAGGTTGAAGAAAGTTGCAAGGGGGATCATTAACATTTAAATAGATTTTGATTATTAGAAAGAAGTCAGAAAATCTAGCCAGTGATTTGGTTTAGCTAGGAATACCAGATAAATTGATGGCTGTCAGTATTGGAAAAGATTTTCTCAAGGTAGAAACTGTCAAGATAAAGAAGGGAAGAGAAAGATCTTCAACATCTGACATGGTTGTATGAAAGAATGTGAGGATAGGAGGGAGCAACTTCCAGCAATAACGTGTACTCAATTCTTGTCTGGGTTACAGACCTTAACTCAGCCTGACTCCAATACTGTGAGTTAAATACTCATTTCTTATCTTAAGATGGCAGGAGATGCTGTGTTTTCTGCACTGCTATGGGTGATCTCCATATCGTGGGGATAAATCCTCCTTATTTCTTGCCCAAACTAGTCCTCCCCACCTCCTACTCAATATTGTATAAATGAAAACCAAGAGATTAGTACATGGACTACAAAAGGTAAGTGTAAATTTAAGACAGTTTTGCCAACCACAGCAAGGAGGTTTTACACTTACGAGAAACAACTTTACAAATAACATTTAGCAATCTTTCCATATCATTCTCAGTGAAAACCAGGTTCCTTTAAAATCAATGAATTGTGCGTTTGAGCACTTACCTTTAATATGCTCCTGTGTTTTAAGCAACAAATAACTTTTGTTTGCATGTATTTTTAAAACCTACAATAGTTGAGTGTGTACTGTGTACCAGGCATCATGCTTATTGCTATGATCAGACATAAAATACAGTTCTCACTAAATAAACAGAAGTATCCCTTTGCCTCATCCTAAAGGCCATTTGTAATCTGCAGTGCCAGCAATGTTTTGTTTATTGTCCCTTGGCAAATCTTCCTTACTTTCTATCTTTGATCATGCCTTCTTAAATCTTACTCATTCTTTAAAGTCGGATTCCATTTTTGCGTCTTCCTTGAAGTTCCCTTGATATCTTCTAAACAGAATGTCTCCTTCCTCCTTTGAGCAGAAAGCTCTTGTTGTCTGCAATACTTGCATACTTGTCACATACTATCAAGGGCCATCTTCAGTGGTGTTGGCATGTATTGTTTTCTAGCTTTTCATGTGAGCAGATTCTGCTCCCCAAATAGCTTTTATGTTCTTTTTGTAGAACAAGTACTATATAAATTTGTGTTATGCAACCCAGAGTGGAAATTCACCTAAACTCTGGACTGTTCTCCTGTATCTAAAAAGTGGAGATTGCTTACAATGTGGACTCAAATTAAGACCTGGGTGTGGACTGAGAGTGAGAGAAAAAGCTCAGCTTTGCTGATATTTTCCAGTTGCTTGGAAATTAGAGTATATTTTCAGGTGATGTTTTCTATTCAGTAAACAAAGCATGCTTTCCTAATATGCAGTCTAGTTGGTGTCACCTCCCCTGAACACATTTTTTTTGCTCACCTTTTCTCTTGCCTTGTCCCTTCTATTTACCAACCAGCTACTTACTTCCTTACTGGGCTATATATTAGTCTGATGCATAAATTGTATTTTGGTTTCCTGGGGCAACAATTAGAAGTCTTTCTTGTGCAGTTACAAAGTAGCTTTCTTTGGAGGTATGCTGTGCTATCCCCTCCTGTGACTAACTTCTTTAGGGCCTGAGCTGAGCTCAGGACAGTGTTAAAGACGCGTACTCTTGCGGTGCAGTGGTATGCACCTGTGGTCCAGCTACTTGAGAAGGAGGCTGAGGCGAGAGGACTGCCTGAGCCCAGAAGTTCTGGGCTGTAGTGCACTATGCCAACTGGGTGTTTGCACTAAGTTCAGAATCAATATGGTGACCTCCCGGGAACAGGGGATTACCAGGTTGCCTAAGGAGGTATGAACTGGCCCAGACTGGAAACTGAGCATGTAAAAACTCCCATGCTAATCAGTAGTGGGACTGCACGCCAGCCTGGGCAACATGGTGTGACCCCCATCTCTTAAAAAGAAAAAAAAAAGACATCTACTCTTAGAATAACGTCTTGGATAGTGGGACTTTTGGGAACTGAAATAACAGCAACTCAACCCAAAAGCAGAATTAAGATACGAGTCTGTATCATAGAACCTAAGGATGAGAAGGCAGTGGCCCCTAGGTATTAAATGGAACCTGGAGCTCCAATGCCAACAGGACTCTCTGTGTGTCTCTTACTTTTAACTCTACAGGTCTTAACTCTACAGGTCTGCTTTATTTTTCTCTCTTGTTGTAGAGTAGCTTATACTTTTTCTAGCTGTATAATGATGCAAGGGGGCCAATAGCTTCTGAGTTTGAATCCTTGAATCTAAGCATCCAGAGAAAGACTGTCTTGACCCGACTTACAACACCTGAAAAAGGACTTTTATTGCCATCTTGAGCCCATTGTCCATCTCTGGACCAATCAAATGTGATCATATTTGGAATGATATTTTACTCTATTATGCTTCTGGGGCAAACATTTAGATGCAGGGTGGTAGGAGGGGGCCGTTGGCTGGAGGAGTTCTACTAGACAGATAAGGAGGAGGTGTTTGCTGCACTGTACATGGGTATAGAGGGGAATAGTTTACAGGCCCTTTCTCATATGTTATCTCATGTGAGTCTCATAATAGTGACAGAGGCAAGACACGTACTGTTGATGCACAAATCACGCAGGAGGGTATTAACATGCTCTTAGAAACAAAGGAACTTGTGCAAGATTCATAAAAAATACTAAAGCCTCCTTCCACTGTCCAACAAAACTCACCTTTCAAAATGTTCCTGAAATCCCACCACCTTCTCAAACTTGATGAATGGGAGAACCACGTTATCTTTTGTTATCCTGTTAGTTTAGCTTCTAAGTTTCAGGGAAGTGTAGTTTCAGGGAAGCAGGAATGAAGGAAAAGGAGGGTGAGATGAGAAAGAGGAGAGGAAATATAAGGGGGTGAGTTACCCAGTGGGTCACAATCTTGAAATAAAATGATGGGTTTGTATCGGGAGATTTTCAGAGATGCTGTTTGAAGCCATTGTGTATGTCTGAGGCGTAGGGAAGAAAGGAATAAAAATGTACCCACTGTCTTCATTGCCCAAGATCAAAGTCAGATCCTAGGGCGTTAACTCACCAACACTATTATACACGCTTGGGGACCTAGAAGGAGCTGCTAGAGACCACAGAAGCCATGGGGTAGGAGGCAAGGTACTATCAGGTCATACAGGAGGGAGTGACATGAGAAACCAGGGGTAGTCACAGAATCTGGCTGCTCAGAAGGATAGGCTCACCATGACATGACTTTTGACCACAAAGGTGGTGAGAAGTCTTAACAAGCCTCTATCTATGGCCTATGAGAATGCAGTTGGTGCCAAGGCATGTTCCAGTGTTACTGAGCAGCTGGCCATGTGGTCTGGAGTGGTGATGGTGACTTCTACCCCCGAATGAAGACTCACTTCAATGACATCTGACCTCCCTCGCCCTAGAATTGACCAATCCCTTGTTTATGCCCACACTGTTCTTCACATGAGTCTAACATGGATATATAAACATTTAAGACAATTATTCAGATTTTTTTCTTCCCCTTGAGAAGACTTTTTGGGGTTGGAGTAATGTTGATTCATTTATTCAATAGTTTATTGATTATCTACTAGGTGCTGGGCAGTTTTTTAAGTGCTAGGAATAGAACAGTTGATAAAATAAGAAATTTTTTAACTTTCTGAAGCTTACATTTAGTGCGTGTGTGTGGGTGATTAATGAAGATATAAGTACAATATATCTTGTGTTGATGGTGGTAAGTGCCTTGGAGGAAAACAAAGCAGGCTGGGAGGAGTGGTGGTGGGGAGAGAGGGAGGAGGATTAACTAGGGTGGACAGGGAAGGCTTCAGAGAGAAAGTGATGTCAGGAAAGAGCAAACATGGATATTTGTGTGAAAGGAGTTCCAGGGACAGAGAAAAGCAAGCTCTAAGGCTCTAAAGCATGGCTGGTATGTCCTGGGAAGGGCAGGGTGGCCACTGTAGACTCAGGCAGAGTGAGGCAGAGGGAATAGTAAGTGAGGCAGAGCTAATATGGAGTCAGATATCACAGGTCATTGGAATAATTTGGATTTCACTTGGGAGAGATGGGGAAGAAGCAGAGTTTTCACCCCAGGAGTGATGTGACAAATTTCTATAGGATCACACTGGCTGAGAATAGACTGTAGAGGGGCAAAGGGTGAAACTGGAAGTTGGGAGGTTACTGGAGTAACATGGATGAGAAATTTTGGTTGTTTGGACCAAGAAGGTAGCAGAGGAGGTGGTGAAAGATGGTGAGATTATGGTTTTAAAATGGTGCTGACATTTGGGATGGATTAGAAAGGAGGTATGAGAGAAAGAGAGAAGGGGAAAAAAATAACTCCACATTTTCGGCTTGAGCCAAGACTACAGGAGGAAGAGACTTTAAGGGGAAGATTAATAGTTTGGTCATGAGATAGCTTTTAGACATCTGAGTGGTGTTGTTAAATTAACACTGGATTTAAGAGTCAGAAAGTCAGGAAAAAGTTCATGGCTAGAGATATAACTATGGGAGCTATTAGCATGACATTGAAGGTCATACAGATGTCATTAAAAGCCACGAGACTAGATAAAACCACCAAATGAATACATTCAGATAGAAAAGTGAAGAGGACAAAGATGGACTCCGAGGCTGCTCCAAGTTCTAGGGGTTAGAAAAGTGAGGTGTAACCAGGAAGGAGACTGAGAAGTGGCTATGAGGGAGGAAGAAATCTAGAAGAGTGAGGTTTTTGGAAGTCAAGTCAACAATGTTTCAACACCCAGGACCTGACAACTGGGCCAAATGCTACTGACAGAGGTGTTGTGAACTGCTATTAACTGAATGTGTCCCCTCAAAATTCATATGCTGAAATCCTAGTTCCCAATGTGATGGTATTCAGAGATAAGACTCTTTGGGAGGTAATTAGCTAATGAGGGTAGAACCTTCATGAATGGAATTAGTGCCCTTATAAGAAGATATAGGAGAGCTTGCTTCCTCTTTCTGTGCCCTCTGTCATGTGAGGATATACAAGAAAACAGCTGTTTTCAAACCAGGAAGAGGATCCTTGCCAGAGACTGGATCTGCCTACACGTTGATCTTGGACTTCCCTGCCTCCAGAACCGTGAGGAATAAATTCTGCTGTTTAAGCCACCTAGTCTAAGCAGCCTGAACTAAGATGAGAACTAACCTTTGTGTTTAGCAGCATGAAGATCACAGGTGACTTTGAGCAGTTTCAATGCAGCAGAGGAGGCAAATGTCCAAACAGAAGTTCAAAAGAAAATGAGGGGAGAGAAATTGGAAGCACCAGTACAGGCCATTCTTCAGTTTCACTTTTAAGAGACAGAGTGGAAAGAGGGGAAGGAAGAGCAAGAAACTATGTGTGTGTGTGTGTGTGTGTGTGTGCGTGCACACACGTGTGTATGTAGTTATATGCCCACTGGAAAGGTTCAGTATAGCTTACTGGCAGCACCAGGCAGAAAGTGAATGTGAGAAAAATGAACAGAAATACCCTAGAACCAGGTGTACATGGGCCATGGAACAAATTCACACATGGCTCCTGTATCAACGGGGAAATGCATTGCGGGAGGGACGGTGCCTGGGTTAGGCCTCACAGGCCTTATGCCTTAAAGGTTTCATATTCAAAAGTCAGAAATAAGGAGCCTGTCGAGTAGCAGAGTGGAGGCTCTCATAATCTGCGGGTTCAAAACGTGGCCTAGCAGTCTTTTCAGAGAGGTTGGTTGAGAAGGGTGGTTTTACAGAACGCTGCAGTTGCTATCATCATTCATTATTGTCATCAAGTACCAATTATTAAATAGCAATTAAGTGCCTAATTTTTGTACCACCTCATAAATCAACATATGGGGGCTTGTTCCCTGCGGGGAGCTACTTTGATGAGAAGTAGTAGAATAAGAGGCCGGAAAGTCAAAGACTGGGGAAAGGCAGGCGTGGGGCAGAGGCAGAAAGCTCTTGCCAAACCATCCTGCCCCAGTTCCTGATTTTTCACCCTGCCTCTCCAAGCGCGGGACTGGAGGATCCTCTCCCTCCCACTTCCTCCTTTGCACTTTCCACCCCCTAGTTCTCCTTTTGCTGTCCTCTCGAGCAGGGCTGGTTCTGAAGCTCGGCCGCAGCCGGTACCTGCCGACCTACCGCCTCCGGGCGCCAGGGAAGAGGGCTGAGAGCCCGGAAACCAGAGCGGGGCAGGAGTCAGCGTTCTGAGCATGTGCGAGCAAGCCAGGAGGCTAGGGCGGATTTGGGGGGCCGACTTCGGGTAGTCGCCGTAAGCACAAAGCGAGAGAGCAGTGAGAGCCGGGGGCAGGCGACACTCTCCGGAGCGGTGCCCCTGCGCCTAGGGCGCAGCCCTTCTCTCTGGGCGTGGGCGAGTTGGCCGCGTGTGTGCCTCGCTGCTTGACGCGAAGACCAGCCAATCAGGGCGGGCGGCCGGAGCTGCCATGTGACGGGCGAGGCGGCCCCTTTTCCCAGCGCGGCCAGAGGGTGGAGAGAACCGGGGCTCGCCGCGAGCCTTCGAGAGCAGCGGCTGCGGAGGAGGCGGCTGCGGGCAGGAGCGGCGGCGGCGGCGTAGGCACAGGCTCGGGGCCAGCCGGGCGCGCATCCCTGGGTGCCCTGCGCAGTGGAGAGCTCGGCGGGCTGCGGGTGCCGCAGGACAGGAGTGGACAAAGCAAGATGGCAGGGATCTTAGCCTGGTTCTGGAACGAGAGGTTTTGGCTCCCGCACAATGTCACCTGGGCGGACCTGAAGAACACGGAGGAGGCCACCTTCCCGCAGGCTGAGGACCTCTACCTCGCTTTTCCCCTGGCCTTCTGCATCTTCATGGTGCGGCTCATCTTCGAGAGGTAAGAAGGGCTGGAGCCCCTCCTCCCCTCCCCCTGCACACACACGCGCGCACACGCACACTCGCGTGCTCTGTGGCGCACGCCCCCGAGCCCCCAGCGCTCGCGTTCACGCCTCCCAACCTTTGTGTTCGGGGAGGGGTTGCCGACCCCCCTGCCCGGCTGGCTCTCTGGGAGCCAGAGAGGGTCTGGCTTGCCACGGATTTCCTCTCGGGCGCCGGGGAGGAGCCGCGGAGCGTTAGGGTCGCCCCCTGTCCTCCTCCTGGGCCCTGCTCTCTCCTCCTCCCGGCGAGGGCAGGCGAACAAAGGTGAGCGGTGGCCGGCCTCGGGACCCGCCGTACTCCGCGGGGCTCGCCTCTCTCCGGTCGCGGGCCACGCAAGGCGGTCGGGCAGGTCTTCCCGCCGGGCCCGCGCCACCCACCTGACAGCCAGGAACGTTCGGGACGCGCGGCCCGGAGGGAGGAGGAACGCGCACACTTCAATCTTTACCCTCCGGCACAGGAATTGTAGGGTCTGTGCTTCAAAAGAATTCGCCAGGCACTTCCTGACTTCTGGTCGCTGTTTGGTTTTCATCCGTGACACTGACTGTCAGGCCCACAGTCCTGGCAAACAGGGGCTAATAGCATTTCAGGTCGTTAGCGGTTTCTTTAAAAGAGGATATGACAGGACGGGTGCACATCCTGCAAATTAGTGATATTAAACTGATAATCGTGTCCTGCGAATAATCGTAAACTTCTTTTTTGGTACCCGAACGCTCTTAAAATTTTGAGCAATTGTCATGTAATTGTATAGTTCCTCGGTTTGGTTGGATATCTCCATTGTGTCACATAGAAACTTGTGTTATTCTCATGGAATCCGTTTTCGTCACGAAACTAGATTGTGCTTGCCATGTATTCTCTGGGTGCTACTGAAAGAAAACCAGGATAGCAGCACAGTTTTTTCGTTTGTTTTGTTTTGTTTTTGTAACAGAAAAGATTGTCTTCCCCTTTCTTGTACCCTCCCCTTCCTCTGCCCAATTCATCAGTAAAGGCTCTGTTTCTTAGATCATAGAGTTTAGATTACATTTCTTACTTCCACTCCGCCTTTCTTCCCCCCCCTTAACTCACCTTGGTTTTGTTTCTTAAGCTTTTGCTGGTACCTCATTTGCTATTCCTCTTGGCCTGAAAACCACTATTGAGGATGGCAGAGCGCGTCTTTTGAGATATTTGCTGCTAGAAGAGGCAACAACGCTTCATGGGAACAAAAAGTATCTTTTGTTTCAGGAAGGTGTATTTTTCACTGGACAACATTGTTGCTTGAAAACGAAGTCAGCTGTTGGCCTGCGGAAATTGACATGCACAAAGCGACAGACTTAAAGACCTGTGTTAAAATTATTGGAATCTAATACAGATGTGTCATTGATCCCATGCAGTGCTGTGACTCACTGTGAAAAAGTGGGTGTGTTTGCAGGTGTAGAGTTACCTCTGGAGCAAATGTTTGGTTGCAGAAAATATGAACTTACTCTGTTTTGCAGTCTTTCCAGAAACAAGCAGACGCAGGGATAGCAGGTTGCTGTATGTTGGCACATAGTAGGGGATCCACACACAATTGCTGAATTCTGATAAATTGTGTCTGTTAAATTCTGGCTGGGCTCACTTTTAGACAGCTAATGCATTTGAAAGAGATGTACAGTCTTATGTGTTGGAGAACAAAAGCCTGATCTGTGCACAAAAAGCTGAAATTTCCTGACATCCTCCTTCTCTATGCTGATTCCAGGCTGTTCACTGTGTTTAAAAAAATTAATTTATTAGAATGGAGATGGCTTTGTACTTAGATTGTCTCTGCCTTTAAAAAGATAAACGCGAATATAGTTGAAAACTGGAAGTTCATTTTTCCTCTTTCTAAACATTTTTTCTTTTTTAAATTTTTTCCCCAGAATCCTATGACTCGACTAACAGTTTACACAAAGGGGTGAGCTGCTTTCAATTGTCAGTCACAGCAGATGTCCTCATATTGATATGTAGTGAGTTGGTCAGTTTCCTTCAGGCCATTGATCTAAGTAGAAGAGATTTAATGGCCTGTATGGAAAGTGAAAGTTTATGGTTAATGTTCAGAATAATAATCCAATATGGCACATAAGTCATAGAATGCTACTGACTTTTGGAATACTGTCTACTTTGTTTCTTCCTGTGACAGCTCTGTCTTTAACCATTCAGACCTTCTCAATTCTCTGAAAATCCACAATTTAGTTGTATCTAGAGTTAGAAGTTCTGCACGTTTCTCTTCTTCTCAAACCTAAATGACATAGCCTGGGATCCAACCTATGACCTTCATCTCAGTAGCGTCCATCAAGGGCCTGAATCAATAAAACAGAACCGTTGAATATTATCACTGCTACAACTCACTTTCAGTTGCTTTCTAGCATATTGTATATACGTCTTTTTCCTTTGCAGTATTCTATAATGTATAACACGATTTTAAAAGGCTGTTGCGAATCCCTTTGTAGAATGAAATGCTTTTGTAATAGGAATAATTCTCTTAAGATTCTTCTCCTCTTATGCTTTGTCATTTATTTCAAAGCTGAGAACATACCTAAGAAATACCTGATTATCCAACATCTTTATTTTACATTAAGTGAAGTCAGTAATGTCCTTGTTGAGGCTAAATTTGTGAATTCGAATGCCGCTTTCTCAGTCTTAGGTATTTCTCTCTACAAAAGGAAACATCAAAGAATTGACTGAATTGGGCTTTGCCCAGTTAAACAGCCCTGTCTTTTTGTTCATCCCCGCTGTTGGGGTGTTGACAGTGGAGGCATTGGTAGCCAGAACATGTCACTTTATGACAGCATATGGACAGCAATATGGAAGCCCAGCATGGTTGGTAAAAAGTGGAGCAGCCTAAGGTTAATGACTTTTGACTGAGTTTGAAGATCTCAAAGCTTGATGGTTTTTAGCATAGCCTTTATATCATACTTAACTCTGGGTAAGGACCAGAAGGACCACTGTAGGGACTACTTGATTGACAGAGTAAAGTATCTGTTTTGTTGTTGTTGTTGTTGTTTTGTTTTTTTTTAAACCTAACTGGGCCGTTTCTCTTAGAATAAAAATTGTATACCATTATGTTATTAACTTGATCACAAAGAAAAAAATGTTATTTATTAATTATAATGTAGCATTGTCATCTGTTTGATGATTTTCTTGATTTAATGCTTGTTTAGATTCAGTAAGCCATTCTCAGGAACTTCTTCTGTCTTTCAAAAATGTGTTTTGCTGTGGTATTTATAAATGTGGGAATTGTGCTGAATCTCTGTTTAGAAATAAAAATTCTTTGAGCTGTTGTTACAAATGGTAACTTTAATGCTGTGGATTTAGGAGAGATGCAGAAAGTATAGATTGCGATCAGAACACTCAAATTCTAGTCCAGACTTACACTGGGGCAGCCTCCTAGTTTATCTCTGTTTATTGTTTCATTTATGTGTTGAGGCAAATGGCCTTTGTAACTTAAGGTTGTTTTCACCATCCCGATTCTTTAATTCTTGTGGACCTTCTGTGTTTGAAGATTACTAATCATTATCTGATGAAACTTTGAAGCATGCTGAATGTCATTGTTTTTTTTTTTTTTTTTTGAGGGAGAAATAATTAGTAGAATAATAATTTTTTTTTTAAAATTTTATCCTTGTTTATTTTATTTTTTTTTTTTTTTTTTTTTTATGGCATAAATAATTACTATAATAAAAATTTTTTTTTTTTTTTTTTTTTTTTTTTTGAGATATAGTCTTTCTCCATCACCCAGGCCGGAGTACAGTGGCACGATCATAGCTCAGTGCAACCTCCACTTCTTGGGCTTAAGCAATCCTCCCACCTCAGCCTCCTGCGTAGTTGGGACCACAGGTGCATGCCACCATGCCTAGCTAATTTTTTGTAATTTTGTAGAGATGGGGTCTCCCTATGTTTCCCAGGCTTGTCTCAGACTTCTAGGCTCAAGTGAACCACCCACCTCAGCCTTCCAAAGTGCTGGGCTTACAGGGATGAGCCACTGCAGCTGGCCAAGAGATTTTTTTTTTCCCCACAGAAATATTGTAGTCAATGGTTTTGTTTCTTGTATTTTTCAGTTGTGTTTTGAGTCAAAAGAATCATTTGGGCTGTTACCATTTATGCTCCAAAATGTTACAGTATTTCAGAATAACCAACAAAGATTCTACAGAAAAAGCAATTGCTCCGTTTCCTTAGACTTCCTTTAGGTAGAACCCAGAGTAGGCCTGGCATCTTTTGTGATGACTGGGTAAGAATGAGAAGCTCATTCCTGCCAGCTTGGTTCTCAAAATGCCAGGATGTGAGGAGTGTCATCTTTCTGGAGGCTGACAGCAAAGTCTGGCTTCTCACACTCAGTCCAAGAATAATCTGCTGTCCCAAACCTTCAAGAAACAATAGGGTCTCAGTTGTGTCAGAGGGAATGTCTGGCTAGCAGGCTTTTTCTTATAGATTTATTGTCCAGCAGCCTTGGATGATGCCCTCTAGGACAGCTGAGAGAGAGAGAATGTCTGAGAGTGTGTTCCTGGTTGCTGGTACTTACCGCGAAAGGTGGGTAGTGAGTGAATGACTGCCAGGAAAAAGTGAGGTGTCAGGTGAGGTTCATCACTGAAGGAATTTGTTCCTAAATGTTGTTATAGTGCACCTCATAATGAAGAGACTGATCTGATATATTTTAAAAGAGTATTTAAGAACGCTGTGATCTGATGTATTTTAAAAGAGTGTTTGAGAACTTGCATACAACCATGGTTTTCTCATGCAATCAGTGCTGGATATTAAACTCTGTAAGTGTTCCTTATTTAGCTTGTTAAGTGTTATGGCATGATTCACATTAAAACTACGGACACCTGCTTTGCCAGAGACTAGTGCGCGAGGCAAGAGTGGGCTTCAGGCCAGGTGCGGTGGCTTATGCGGGAGGATCACATGAGCCCAGAGAGGCCGAGGCTGCAGTGAGCTTGCGCTGTGATGGTGCTGCTGCACTCCAGCCTGGGCAACACAGTGAGACCCTGTCTCAAAAAAAAAAGAGTGGGCTACAGACATAAATAGCTTCCTGTAGTTTCTGAGTGGGATAGGAAGGTTGAATGGATGTTTTGTTGGAAAACAGTGGATATTTTGTTGGAAAACAACCTGAAATCAGAGGTTTGCCATTCTTTGCAGAACTTAGTACAGTTTTCTCATCTGGTAAAATAAAAGGTTTGCATTTACACAGTGCAGTAGTTTGGTTATTTGTAATAGATTGTAATAGGTTAATTTGTGGGTAAAAGGCATAACATTCCTCTTAAGGGGCAGTGCCTTAGAATAGTGGAGGAGGTAGCTGAGGTAACTTTAAATTATCACATGATTTAATGTCATCTAGGATTATGAAATTAATACCCTGAGTTCACTTATGACTTCTCTGTTGAAAATATCTGAATTCTCTATGGACAGGGCTAGTTTTCTCTTGAATGCCTAGTCTGTAAGGTGTTTCAGAAGTGGTGCCTTCCTGTGATGGGGAAGGATAGGTGGCAACAGAAGGAAAATGGGAACTTCTTCCATCAGCACACGGGTCCCATGGCTTTGTCAGACATCACTGCACCATCCTCAGGCTGTCCTCTTGTATTTTACTAACCTGATTAAACCTTGTTGGTGAACACTATAATCTAGGCCCATGTTATATATTAAAAGTTTCAAATGTTATTGCATACACTTATATTTCTTCCTCTATCACCAGGTGAAACCAGATTTTTTAATTTATTTCTTATGCGGTCAGGACTCTCAATTTTATTTTTTCCTCTCTTATCTTCTTTTGATGAGTTAATTTCTTAAACACTTTTGAGTCAGAATACTGGGATTCCAGATTTTGTTTGATAGCAACTAGTTGTGTTGCTTAATGTTTCTTAGGAACTATTTTTTCATTTCTTTTCTTTTTTTTTTTTAAAGGTAAATAGGGTTGCCTCATATAGCACAGTGATCCTTTTATATTAGCAGTGCCCTGAGAATCTTTATTCCTAAGAGTTTATTCTTTGGTTTCTTCCCCCGGCCACTTTAAAAAAATGATTTCATAAGCTTTTTTGTTTGTTTGTTTCTCTTTCCTGACACTATAATCTTTATTGACACCTATACTGCGGCATGATTGAACGCAAAAGGGTGATTCTTTTATTTATTTATTTAATTGTTTTTTGGGACAGGGCCTTGCTCTGTTTCCCAGGCTTAAAGCAGTGGCATAACCTTAGCTCATTACAGCCTTGAGGCTCAAACAACGCTCCTGCCTCATCCTCCTAGGAGCTAGGACTACAGGGGGGTGCCACCACTTAAAATTTTTTTTTTCTGGTAGAGATGGGGTCTTGCTTTGTTGTCCAGGCTGGTCTTGAACTCCTGGCCTCAAGTGATCTTCCCATTTTGACCTCCCAAAGCACTGGGATTACAGGTGTGAGTCACTGTAGCCAGTCAGGTTGATTCTTGCAATGTCTTTTTGGGTTGTCTTGTTAGTCATGCTGTGGATGATTGGGTGCATGGTCTGAAGCTGTGACTTGGTGCTTAGCATTTATTTTGTTTGGTATTTGACTGACTACCATTTTTAATGAACAACTTTTAAAATTTTGAAAACAGTAGTAACAACTACTATTTATTCTTTAATGAGTTTATGACTTTACATGGTTTAGTTTATTTAATCCCCACCAGGCCTTGTAAGGTGGAAACTAATTTTTCCCCATTTTATGGATGAAATTTAGGATTGAGACTTTAGAAAATACACTTACCTTTATATAGCTTAAAATAGTGATGTAGGAATTTGGAACTAAGTTTCTTGATCTAATAATTTTGGTGCTCTCCTACTTTAAAGTAAATATCATGAAATCCTATTGTATATATATGGTTTTATATTTAGCCTTTTGACAATTAATGATATAATCTGAACACCTTCCGTGTAATTGAACCTATTCAACAGTATTTTTAATGACTATACACTATTCTAACACTGTGGTTATACCATAACTTACTTAACCAGCGTTCATATTTTTCTTGGATATTTAGACCATTTCCAGTTTATTTACATAAGTCTTTTAATTCTTGATGATTTCTGAAGGAATGTTTCCTAGAGGTGGCATTTCTGAGCCCAGAAGGATAAATATTTTTGTGTTTTTGATAAATACAAGTTACCAAATTGTTGTCCAGAAAGATTATACCCGTTTTTACTTCCTTATCAGAATATAGTTTATTATCATTGAAAAAAATCTGGAGGCTGAGCACAGTGGCTCATGCCTGTAATCCCAGCACTTTGGGAGGCTGAGGAGGATGGATCGCTTGAGCCCAAGAGTTTGAGACCAGCTTGGGCAACATGGCAAAACCCTGTCTCTACAAAAAAATATATATATATTAAAACTAACTAGGTACGATGTTGAGCACCTGTAGTCCTAGCTACTTGGGAGGCTGAGGTTGGAGGATCACTTGAGCTTGGGAAGTGGAGGTTGCAGTGAGTTGAGATCACACCACTGCACTCCAGTTTGGGCGCCAGAGCAAGACTGTCTCAAAACAAAAAAATTATTTTTTGCTTTGAATTGAAAAAAAAATGTTACTGTTATAATGTGTGTTCTTATATTACTTATTACAAATATTTATTAATAATTGGTACTTCATATTCTGTGAATTCAGGTATATTTTCCTATGGGGATGAGGAGATGCAGTTTTTATCTTTTTTCTGAAAGAAATTGGTGGCCTTCAGGTTTTTAAATTTCTTTTTAATGCAGAGTGGTCTTGTCGTGGTCTATTTTGTTGTTGTTGTTTTGAGACAAGGGTCTCTGTCCCCCAGGCTGGAGTGCAGTGGTGTGATCTCAGCTCACTGCAACCTCTGTCTCCCAGGTTCAAGTGATTCTCCTGCCTCAGGCACCCAAGTAGCTGGGATTATATATTTTTAATAGAGATGGGTTTCACCATGTTGGCCAGGCTGGTCTTGAACTCTTGATCTCAAGTGATTGCTTGCGTTGGCCTCCCAAAGGGCTGGGATTACAGGCATAAGCCATGACGCCTGGCCTTATACTTTTAAAAATTTATTTCTTCCTCCTGACTCTTCCCCACAAGCTAAGTAACCATCATCAGGAAGGAAGCTTCTCAGATTTTAAATAGTGGAAAAGATACGCTCAAGAGATTGATGAAGTAACTGATGTTAATACTTTATTATGGAGAGTGAGGCAAAGAGAAAGGGCTGGGAGGAAGACTGAGGCATCAAGAATGAAAGGGTCTTTACAAGGGAAAACACAGGGGTAGAGCCTCAATTAAAAACAAATTACCCCTGTAATAGATTATCTAAATTTAAAAATACTATCTTTCTGAACTTTTAAAAATGACTTAGTATGAGAGGCTGAGGTGGGAGGCTCGCTTGAGCCTCGGAGGCTGAGATTGCAGTTAGCCAAGATCGTACCACGCCACTCCGGTCTAAGCGACGGAGTGAGTCCCCATGTCAAAAAACAAACAAAAAAAGACTTACTATTATCAGATTATCAGACTAATCACTTGGGAACTACAAATCAAAACCACTATGAGATACCCATTAGGATGGCTGCTATCAAAACAAAACAAAAAACCCAGAGAATAACAAGTGTTGGCTAGGGTGAGGACGGATTGGATCTGTTGTGCACTGTTGGTGGGAATGTAAAATGGTGCAATTGTGATGGAAAACAGTATAGAGGTTCCTCAAAAAATTAAAATTAGAATTGCCATATGATAAAGCAATTTTACCTTTAGGGATATACACCCAAAAGATTGGCAGTCAGGGTCTCAAAGATCTATTTGTACACCCATGTTCATCATTCACAATAGCCAAAAGGTGGAAGCAACCCAAGTGTCTATTGATGTATGAACAAATGAACAAAATGTGGCATATACATATGTCTCAATTTGTTTGGGCTGGTACAATAAAATACCATAGACTGGATAATTCATAAGCAAAATAAATTCATTGCTCACAGTTTTGGAGGCCGGGAAGTCTGAGATCAAGGTGTGAGCAGATTTACTATCTGGTGAGGGTCCACTTTCTGGGTCACAGATGGCACCTTCTTACTGTATTATCCCATCATGGAAGGGGCAAGGTCACTCTGGGGCTTCTTCTTTAAGGTCACTAATCCCATTCATGAGGGCTCAGCCCTTGTGACCTAATCACCTCCCACAGGCCCCACCTCTTAACACCATCACACTTAGTTTTTAGGTTTCAATATGAATTTTGGGGGGATACAAACATTCAGACCATAGCAACATACGATAGAATATTATTCGTCTTTTAAAAGGAAAATCTGCTGCAGCATGAATGAGCCTTGAAGACATTATGCTTAGTGAAATAAGCCAGTCACACACACACACACAAAAATGTAGGATCCTACTTATGTAAGGTACCTAGAGTAGTCAGATTCATAGACACAGGTAGTGGAGTGATGGTTGCCAGGTGGTAGAGAGCAATGCAGAGTTTGAGTTTTGCAAGATGGAAAGAGTTCTGGGTGGTGGTCTTGGTTGCACAACAGTGTGAATGTACTTAATGACATAGAACTGTGCACTTCAAAATGGGTAAGATGGGCTGGGCACAGTGGCTCACACCTGTAATCCCAGCACTTTGGGAGGCTGAGGTGGGTGGATCATGAGGTCAGGAGATCGAGACCATCCTGGCTAACACAGTGAAACCCTATCTCTACTAAAAATAAAAAATAATTAGCTGGGTGTGGTGGCACATGCCTGTAGTCTCAGCTACTAGGGAGGCTGAGGCAGGAGAATCACTTGAACCCAGGAGGTGGAGGTTGCAGTGAGCCGAGATGATACCACTGTATGCCAGCCTGGGTGACAGAGCGAGGCTTTGTCTCAAAAAAAAAAAAAAAGGGTTAAGATGGTAAGTGTTATGCTGTGTGTATTTTACCACAATTAAAAAAAATAATAGAATATTTGCTGACTTTAAAAATCACTAGAAATAACTGCCTTCATTTTCTAGGCTTGCCATTTTTCTTGTTAGGAACAAACATCCCAGTTCTGTTGATCTCAGTTTCATCAAGCACTGCTTTTTTTTTTTTTTTTTTAAACTGCATAATTCCCTTCAAATCTAGGAGAGCACCTCTTTCCAGAATTGTCTGGCACGGGTGGGTGGGAGGTGAGGAGTGATGGAAGATTTTAAACCCAGAGAGCACTTAAGTATCCTGTTTTTTTAGAAGGCACTAGAACTGAACATATCATTTCAAGTCCATTTGTTAATATGACAACTTAGTGATAGTGAATTGGCTGCATGTGTAGAAGAGGGGAGAGCAAAGTATCTTTAGAAAAGCACATTGTGTAGTTTCAGAGGAGCCGCAGGATTAAAGTAAAGGCATCCTGGTAAGTACTCAATCCATTTAAAGCAAACCAGGATAATGGGATAAGAATCTCCTTAGCAGCCTAGGCCACAGGTGTATCCTGTGGAAGCTGTGGGTGAATTAAGATCAGATTTCATCTTCCTCCCTAGCTTTCAGTTTAATTTTCCATGCATTTTACAAACAAATAACTTAAACACTTGAATATTTAAAGATGACTTTTCTCAAATGCTGCATGTTATAAAAACAATCTGATTGGAAGCAGTCAGTACATATTGTTGAACAGTAGTTTTTGAGGTTTATATTAATGTTTGGTCGTTGTACGAAATACTGCTTTCCATAATTCATCTGTAAGAATCTTTTGGGCAGTGCTGTTTTTCTTTTTTCTTGTTTTAAAGGAGAACTTCTTTTTTCTCTCTACTGGTCTTCAAAGTGAACTTCTCATGGACCACTCCTGCCTTGTATTTCTGCTTTCGCTTTTATTATTATAACTTAGAATTTGATTGTGGGGCTTGTTTTTGACAAGAATGGGGTTAGAGAAACACAAATGGTTTTTACTTACAGGATAAATGCATTCCTTTACTAGGTAACCGTTTTCACACAGTGACCTAAGAATAACCTTTGTTTGTAATTTGACATTGTCTACATAAATGTCACATCTTATCTTTGAGGTTTTCAGGTTACAAAGCTACTGTTGCTCTGCTGAAGCTGTGATTAAGATTGTAATCTCTTTCTTTTCCTCTCTTCCCCCCTCCCTTGTCCCCTCTCTTCTTCCTTTATCTCTTCCTCCCTTCTTTCTTATTACTGATACAGACCCTTTATTAAAGACACAGGGAAGACTTTTGCGAGAAAAGGAGCAGCATAGGGTTAAGAGTGGGGGAGAGTATTAAGAAAACCATCTAAAATCTTGTCCAGGGACACAGTTTGGCAAGTATCAGAGTAAAAGCTGCCAGCTAGTCTAAGTGGCTCTGTAGATCTTGTTTTAATAGCTCACCATTTGAAAGCAGAATAAAGTGACTTGGTAGTTCAAGCAGAGTGGCAGTTTTGGACACAATAGCTTGAGTGAAGGAAAATTGAGAAAGGAGCAATCAGTCATTTGGGCATTATGGAAGATGGGAGACTAAAAGGGCTTTATATGTCAGTGGGTGTGTGTACATTTTTGAGTGCATGAATAGACTTGATGATAATAGTGCATTTACATTCTGTTGCTATTTTGTGTATCTATTGCAATTAATAGACATGTATATTTATTTCTAGCTAGAATTGAAAGGAAAATGGATGGGATATCAGAAAGATGATAGAATTTAAGTTTAAATTTAAACAGTGCTCTTTATCACCTGTGCAGTAGTGGACAATGTAGTCTCTCATTTGGTGTCTTCTCGTAAAATGGAGAATATGCCTACTTTGCAGTATTGAGCATTCTCTGCAAAAATGTGTGTAAGGGGATTCAATGAAACCCTGTTGTTAAAAATACACATTGTGTAGAAAATAATTGATACCAGAGTACAGTATTTAGTATCTGCTTTAGAAATACTGTTCTGTAATTTGATTTTCTAAAATAAATGGGTATATGTGTGGGGGCCTGGGGATACGGGGTCAGGGTATAGCTTGTGGAAGTAGGGCCTGTTTACACAGTTGATGCTGGAACTGGAGGATTTACTTGTTCTATTGAAGAGTAAATATTTAGAATTTTAGACAGGCCTCAAAACCCCAGTCTTTTCAGCACTGTGCCTGTGTAGGGAGGAGAATGCTTTTAAGCCTTTTCTTCTCAACAGTTAATGGTGTGGATTTTATACTGGGGACCTGTGAAAAACCATTTCTAGTGGTGTCGTGTTAGGCAAGTGAGGGGCTGCTGTGTGCCACTGAGAGTCTGGACTCTGCTCTGGCTTCTGTGCCTTTGGAAAGAGACCACCGTCCCCAAAGATGGTCTCCCTCTGGGTGGAGTTTTCTCTGGAAGCTGCCTTTCAGTGATACCCAGGTATCCCCATGTGCTTACTGACCTCGGTCTGGCCCTGATGATAGATTGCATGCAGTCTCTAGGGAAAATTGATTGGGTATTTGACCACTGGTAATGGCACACATGAAGTTTGGCATTTATATTGACTTAAGACCTGGGCTGTGTTTTGGTCCTGCCACCTGCTAGCTACAGGTCTTACGGGCAAATTACTTAACCTTTGCAAGCTCAGTTTTCATCTGAAACTCATGGGGTTGCTGTGAGGATTAAATGCGATAATACATGCATTGTGTTTAGGGCAATGCCTAGCTCAATGAAGTAGTGATTACTTGTTCTTCAGGTTTATTCTCTCTCTCTCTCTTTCTCTCTCTCTCTCTCTGTCTCTCTCTCTCTCTCAATCACTTTCTGAGTGTTTGTTGGCACTCTTATTTCCAGAAATAGGACTTCACTGGCCTTGCCTTTACATTGTAGACATTTACCATAGACCCCATTCCTGTATAGATCCCCATTTTCCCCAGTTAGAGCTGTCTGTGTACAGTTTTACTTTCCCTATTATGTTTCCCCTTCTCTCTCTTTTTTACCTCTGAAGAAGATTTTGATTCTTCTTCTTGTAGTCGGCAGAAAACACCTCTAGCAGCCTAGTGAAGGATGGGGCTTTGTCCACTGCACACTCACGTAATCCACTTTGCTGAGGGTGTACATCAGTATTTAGACAGCTCGGAAACATTTTTCCTAATAAGAGCCTCCCAGAAATAGGACAGCCTCAAGACAGACACATTGATTTCTTTCAGAAATTTAAGCCTAGTAGATTATCTTAATTTGATCCTTAAGAAAAAAGAAATTCAATCTAGTGATATTGGAATCACATTTATGAAAATTGAAACACTCAGAATTAACTGAGAATAATATATGTATGTATCCTTTTTTCTTTAAAAGAAATAAACCTGCACCCCCAAATTGGAACTTCCATTGGTGTGAATGCGGCGAACCTAGCCTGACTAAATTAGTTCAGAAGGAGTTTGCACCTGCTGTCAACTATCCGCACTTCTCCAGCTCTGCATAGTTAAATATAATTTGTAAGTAGTTAGCCATGTAAATAATTTAACAAACCTGCTCATTTCTTAGGGCTTTGTTAGAGACATCTTAGGGTAATGAAAGAGGACGTTTGGTGTGGGTTGTCTGTTAAATGAGGAAGTAAGGCAAACATGAAACTACAATGCTGTATAATGACAAATGACCAAAAATTGCCTCTGTTTTAATTGTCATCATTTAGGGTCATAGACTTTCTACTGAAAATGGAAATTGAAACTTACTCATTCAGAGATCCACAAGTTGGTTGTGGTGTCCTGAAGTGGGGAATGGTGGGAGTGGTCTGCTCTGGGTACATGCAGTAAGGGGATATATTAGCTATAGAGAATTTTTTAAAAATTGGTTAAAAGTTAGTCTTTGTTGGCACCATGTGAAGCCAGTTATAAACACAGAATTGACAGAAGTGGTAAAATACTCCTCCCCATTAGGGTACACTCTTTCTACCCATCCCCCACAACTTGCAATACCACTGCCAGACACTGTTTTATGGCACAGACGACCTGAAGACCACGTTTTGAGAAATACTGGCAGAGATAAAATACTACTCCACCTCCCACTTTAGATATGAAGATACCCAGCCTAAAGAGATGAATGAAGTAACTTGCTGTCTGCTACCCACTCAGGTCCTGGCAGAGCCTGGCTGACCTGGAACCCTGGCAGTGCCATTATAGAGTAACCATCTCATCCTGATTTATTTGAGACTGTCTCAGGAAATGCCAGTCAGGGAAAATTGAAATAGCTGGTCACTCAACCTGACTGCTCAGCCTATTAAACCCATCCTGAGGTCAGGGTTGTGGCTCATGCCACCTGGTAATCACAGCCTTAGGGAGGCCATGGCAGGAGGATTGGTTGAGCCTGGGAGTTTGAGACCAGCCTGAGCAACCTAGTGAGACCCTGCCAACTCTACCAAAAAAAAAAAAAAAAAAAAAAGGACCAGGCATTTGGGATGCCAAGGCAGGTGGATCAAAAGGTCAGGAGATTGAGACCAGCCTGGGCAACATGCTGAAATCCCATCTCTACTAAAAATACAAAATTTAGCTGGGCATGGTGGTGCATGCCTGTAGTCCCAGCTACTTGGGAGGCTGGGGCAGGAGAATCGCTTGAACCCCGGAGGCGGAGGTTGCAGTGAGCCAAGATCGTGCCACTGTACTCCAGCCTGGCAACAGAGCAAGAATCTGTCTTAAAAAAAATATATATATCTGTCAAGGTGGTAGACACCTATAGTCCTAGCTACTCCAGAGGCTGAAGTGGGAGGATTGCTTGAGCTCAGGAGGTCGAGGCTACAGTGAGCTATGATTGCACCATAAGAAACGGCTTCTCTGCCTCGCCCTAAGGGTGACTTAGAGTGTTTGTGGGAAGAAGCTTCCTTGGTGATTGAGGGGTGTCGCCTGCCCCACTGTCAGTCCCTGTGCCACATTTCATGGCTTTTTAAAAAGGTGATGAAAAGGCTTCCCATTAAGTGTGGGTTGGAGCTCCTGAGGGCAGAACTGCATCTACCATAGCCAGGGTCAGTTCTTGGTGTGTTAGTTCCTCCTTAGCATGCCTGTGTTACTGAGACCATAAACTTTTTTGTTTTCCTTCTACTTTCACCCAGTGTGTGTTAAGTCTTGCTTGTTAAGCTGCCACACTTAAATGGCTGCTTGCAGAACTGTAAAGGGACTAGGGAGAGAACAAAAACATATGCAGGTGGTGGTTGTTAACCAGACAGGATTTTTTAGGAGGGTTCAGGCAGTCAGGTGGTTTCGTGTATGTGTTTTATGTTCATGGTTTTGAGTTTTACAATGTGTGAAGCTTACTTTTCCTAGCATTAGGTATAGTTTATTTGAAAGAACAAGACTCTTGAAATAAACATGCCGGTAAACTGTATCTTAAGAGTTTAATGAGAACAGTGCTAGGAAATTCCAGCTCCTCCTAATGTTGCCTCAAAGGCAGGTGTTAGCTATGGGTCTCTAAGCAGGCAAATAGGCTTACCGGGGTGTCAATACCTGTGGTGCCTCTGCCCCAGGCTGTTTGCACCTGGTGTACTGTCAGGCCATATAAGATTGGGCAAAGGGCAAGTAGTAACCAATTTAGGACCGTGGCTTACCACTTATTTGACTGCTGTATCCTATTTGCCTAGTGCTTTCACAGCTTCTTACCTCCTGCTCTTGCTCAGAACCTACTCTGTCTTAAAAGTGTCCTGGGTAAAAGGAATCTCCTCATTAGGAAGGGGATCTCTTTTACCTTTTAGCCCTAAGCCCTGGTTACCAGATGGTCTGTTATTCTCACATTTCCCAGGGTAATAATGAATTTGGGGCAAATCCACTTAGAAGGGTAGTTAATAAGAGCTTTCACCTCAACTTTTGATGTTATTCATTACATACTACTTTTTAGTTTTTTTGGCATTTAAAAAATATGTAATAACATATAATAAGTGTTCTTTCTGTTCTTAAAGATAACTTCATGGTTTTAGGCTGTTTTTCTGATTTCTAAAAAGGAAATAAGTTTGAGTTATTGTGTTCTACAACTTTCAAACAACAGTTTATTCTTTGGTAAGCTGTTTCCCCATTTTTAGAATTGAAGATGAGACAAAAATGTTGCATTTAAAGCAGAACCAGACCTGGGAAAGCCTTTCTCTCCATCAATCACCATTCCACTTTCCAGCCAATAACTAAGCCTTTATTCGGGGGTCAAATCTAAGGAATTTCTGTCCTTTCAGATTGTCTAAAGCTTCTCTAAATTGAATGCACTTAGCTGCTAGAAATTTCTTACTGCCCTATTTTAAAAGCCAATCTAAAAGAGTCTGGCTGCTGTTCTGAATGAGAACTGCTAAGGTAAATAGTGTATGATTATATATTTTGGATGTTGACAACAGGTTGTACTTATCTTTGCAGGTAAAGTTGAACATAGTCTTTTTCTTTCTGGGGACCAGTTCAAATCTGTGGAGAGAGGGAGAGATGGAGATGAGAGTGTGAACACAGATGCTGATTGATCCTCTGCCATGTCTGCACAGCAAAAGGGAGCATAGCTTCCTGACTTTGGCTTAAAATTCCATCTTGGAGAAACGCTGATTCAGCCACCATTATACCCTAGTGGGTATTAGCTCTAAACCCCAGCACTCAAATGTGGAATCACTTGCTTATCAAATGTTCATATGGCATTGTTAGAAAAATGCTATTTTTTCCTAGACTTTTTACTCTGTGTATAGCATTCATACTGAAACATACACAAAAAGTACTTACACAGCGAAGTAAATACACCATGTGTTCATTAATCAGAACTGAGATCAAGGATCAGAACATTACCCCAGAAGCTTTAAAAATCATTTGCAGTATGAAGATGAAAGGGCTAATTTATGCAGCAAAACTCATTATTCCACTTAAGGAATAGTAGGTTCCTTATTGAGGAAAGCACAAACTCTACCACTTGTCGTTACCAATAGAACCTTTTGTCTTCTCTCTGTGTTAAGTTTGTGTACATGCTTAGATATGTGTGTGCATGTGTGTTTATGTACAAAATCTGATTAGTATTTGGCCATCGAATTTAATAAAGAAATTACTGAAAAAGGAATGGGAAGAGGATGTGAGAATGTGAGAAAGTAAGAGAAAGCCCATAGTCAGGACATCCATTTCCTTTTCCACCTTGTTTAATTAATGCTACTGTTTTATAAGGATAGGTACTACTAAAGAGGCAGAAATACAGTATCTTTTTTAAAAAAACAAATTAAGGATGTTAAACAGGGGATAGGTGTGTAAGTTTGTTGACAAATGTCTGGATCTTGTTCCTTGAATATAGATAGTCTCACACAATTTGTCATTTGAGACAGTGGTATCAGAGGTATCCAATACTTTGGATTTGAAAAAGCCAGATATTTTAAACATGAAGTATTGGTTTGTGACATTGGAATACTTTATTTGCTTTGAAAATAATGTCTTTAAAACTTGCAGTGCTTCTGTTCATAATAGCAAAGACCTGGAACCAACCCGAATGCCCATATGCCCAAGTCCTAGTATCTCTGCAAAGAGAGCACAACTTTCTTCCAAATTATTTATGTCTGAGATGATTGTTTTTTGGGGCCAGTTTTAAGTGGAACTTCTGAATTATTTTCAGTTTTCTTAGAAATGTAATGACACAATATATAATAAATCTTAGTGCAGTATTGTGTCAGCAGTAACCATTTGTTAGTTTCTAGGACATTAATTTTAATTTGTGGATTTAAAAATGTTTAAATGTCTAACATGATTAATCATGCTACAGAGTTGTATTTGAAATATTTAGAATATGAAGCCTCTTGATTTAACAGTTATTTTTAAAATTACTAATGATTATATCTTATTGGGAAACTCTCAATACAGGAACACACACACACACGCACACACACACACAGCCAGTTCTCCATTTTTTCTGTCACTTTCTTTCTTGATGAGTCCAGTATTCGCAATTGACCCTTTTGGACCCTTTTTGATGATTTACCTACATATGTATGTATATGGAAAGATAAAGTTTGTTTAAAACATGAGTGATGCCAGGTGTGGTGGCATGCACCTGTAGTCCCAGCTACTCCAGAGGCTGAGGCAGGAGGACTGTTGGAGACCAGGAGTTGAAAGCTGCAGTGAGCTATAATTGCACCTGTGAATCTTTACTTCAGCTGATCAACATAGCGAGATAATGTCTCTTAAAAAACAAAAGAAAATATGAATGGTATACTCTAAGTCTCGCTCTGAAACTTAGTCTTGTTTTTCACTTAAGGCCACCTATTGGGGATTTTCCAATGTTAGTCAATGTAGAGTCATTTTCTTTTTAATGTGATGGCATACCATCCCATTATGGGGGTGTTTCCTAGTTCATTTAACTGCCTCTCCATAAATGCTATAGGAAACAATGCAGTAACTTCATTCTTACACAGACTTCTTTGTATTTAGGTATTTTCCCCTAAACTGACATAAAGAAGTAGAATCGATGGGTCAGAGGATGTGCAGAGTTAAAATTTGATAAAAGCGTTGAAAACCTTTCAAGATAAATTATACCAATTGACATCCCTACCAACACAGTATGAGGAAACCCATTCCTCATGTCCTCTCCACCATGACTTACCCTGCAGCAAATAGAATGTAATTTTGATAAACTTCATCTATAAAGAAAAACAATTATTTTCACATGATGGCTTTTCCAAAGAACAGCAGGTTAGGACACTGGTTAGGAAGGAGATTTAATAATATCTGCCATAACAAGACATTTTGACACTCTTTCTTTAAAGAAACGGGAATGATAATCATAAAATACAATGAGAAATTCAAGTTTATACGTTTGAACTTTACGACATCTATTGCAAATATTTATTTAACAAACATATCTCACCCCTCCCAATTCATTGCCTTAAGATTACTTAGCTAACAGGAATGGTGAGTGTAATATTCTTTTACAACAAATAAAAGTCAACCGTAAGTTACCTTGAGCAAGAAATCACAAATGAAGAGTATCTGTCCTAGTATGGGGCTTCCTAATAATTTATTATCAGAATAGTTACCTTATGAGTAAGCTATTCTGATGGTAGAAACATTTTCATTCAGCAAGTAAGCAACAGGTAACCAAGATTCAGGAGTCACTATGAATTGAGAATTCAAGAAGACTTTAATTCTAAAACTAGGCTGTTCTTTAGCATAGTTGATTGCCTGTTTCATCCTACTTTTTACTCACCGTATTATCTCACTGTGCTTGTCTACTTGGGAAAAGTTTTTTTTTTTTTTTAATACCAATAGAATGGCATGTATTAACATTTTTTGACTTTTGTGAAAATGTTCAAATATAGAGAAAAGCTGAAAAAGGTGCCATGAACATTCATATTCTTGCCACCAGAATTCAATGATTATTAACATTTTATCATATTTATTCTGTACCATGCAAAGTAAATTGCAGCTATTATGACACATCACCAGTGAGTAGTTGAACATGATCTATCCTCTAAGAATAAAGACAGTCTAGGATGGCTTTTTAAAAGTAACTTTTTGAAAAGGAATTTTATATTGTGGAATTAATTTTTTTTTCTTTTACAAATGTATAGCTTCAAAGTGGTAGAGAACTTCTGGCTTATGGATTTGGTAAAATGACAAGGTAGAGGAAGACCATAAATGTAGACTCAATGATTAAATTTAACGGATATATATACAATAAGACTAGCAGCAATATTTTAGTGAAAAATGAGTGATTATATATAATGAGTGGTATTTTATGGAAGTTGTATCCAAGGGTTTGAATTGGGGAAACCTAAGTTTACAAGAAGTAGCTAACTAGTTTCTTAGTAATATTTCTTGGTTTTAGAAATTGATACAAAGCACGTGGACTCATAGATCAGGCTGTTAGGCTTAGTTACAGCAAGCAAACTTTCTCAAGATTATTGGCTTCTGCCCCAGTGGGGTAGTGTTTGTGTTTCTGTGGGTCGTGTTTGGCCTTGCAACATGGTGGCTTCATGGCTTAGAATCAGACATTTGTTAATGTGGAATAAAACTACCCTCTCACATGCAAGGCCACACTCACTATTTTTGTTAGCTAGAGAAGCCTAAGGCACTAAGTTGGAAAGAGTTCAAATGTATGACATATGTTTATGAAATAAATGATCACCATAGATGTGGGGTTCAGAATTATAAACTAAAATAAACTTGTGCTATTATTGCTACTGTTTCTATTTCTGAGGTATGGAGAAAGAGTGGCAAAAGACGTTTGGACAGAACAAGGAGTGGCAGCTTCCAGCCAGTGTATTAATTATGCTCCTCTCTGACATCTTCTTTTACTTATCACCCTTTTGTCACCTTGCCCGGTGTAATTCTTGGAGAAAGAAGCTAATAAAGAAGAAAAATCAATGCGTGCATATTGTGAAAAAGTGTCAAGTGATAAAATAGGTATACCATGAAAAATAAAACTGTCTCCTCAGAGACAACCATTTGCAACTGCCTTCTGGAATATTTTCTATGCGTATTCAAGTATATATATCTTAGGGCTGTGTCTTAGGGTTCTTTAGAGAAAACCAGTATGGATGGATGGATGGATGGATGGATAGATAGATAGATAGATAGATAGATAGATCTATTAGATAGATTAGGTAGGTAGATGAGAGGAGATTTATTAGGGGAATTGGCTCATACGATAATGGTGGCTGAGACGTCCCACAGCAGGCTATCTGTAAGCTGAAGTCCCTGCGGTATCAGTACCTTGGCTCAGTCCAAGTGAAAAGGCCTGAGAATGCAGCAGGGACTGCTGGTGTAATTCCTAGGGTCCCAAGGCTGGAGAGCCTGAGGTCCTGATGTCCAGAGGTAGGAGGAGAAGAGTGTGTCCTAGCTCCAGGAGAGACAGGAAATCCTTTTCCTCTGTTTTTGTTCTATCCAAGTCCTCAGGCAATTGGATAGTGTCTGCCTGTATTAAGGGCAGATCTTCCTCACTTAATTTACTCAGAATCACATGCTGATCTCCTCTGGAAACATACTCATATACCAAAATAATGCTTAACCAGTTCTCTAGGTATGCCTTAGTCCAGAGAAGTTGACACCCAAAATTAACCATCACAGACTGCTATGACAAAATACCGTAGACTGGTAGCTTAAATGGAAATTTATTTTTCGTGGTTCTGGAGACAAGTCTTAACATCAAGGCACCAACAGATTCAGTGTCTGGTGAGGCCGCCCTGCCTGGTTGGCAGAGACTTTTTGTCTTTTTCTGTATACTCACGTAGTTGAGGGAGGAAAGGAATGAGAGAGAGAGAAAATCTCATAAGGGCACTAATTCCATTCATGGTGGTTCCACCCTCGTAATTGCTTCTCAAGGCTCCACACCCTAGTTCCATCACGTTGGGGTTGTAGGCCTCAACATACAAATTTTGGGGGACATATTCAGTCCATAGCAGTATATCTCTCTACATTTTATTTAATACAAACTATACTCATTCACACTTTGTCTTTTATTTAGTATATCTTGAACATCTTTTTATGGAAATATTGAAAAGTCAACTTTTTTCTTGTAAATGGTTGTTCTAACATTTTATGTAGCATGTGTAATGCATGTATTTATTGTAATTTATTTAACCACTCCCCTATCAGTGGTTCTTGAGATTATTTCCAATCATATGCTATTAAAAGCAGTGTCACAGTGGCAACTTTTATACATCTATCTTTCTTTCCACGTGAATTACCTGAAATTTCTATTAGTGTGAAGTGGCTGGGTCTGTCTGAATTTTGATAGATACTGGAGAATTGTCCCCTTAGGGGATTGCACTTGTTTATATATTTCCACTGACTGAAGGAGTTTCCAGTAGTATGATTGAACTTTCAGGTGCTTGCCAATTGACTGTGTGAAAAATATTATTTTAACTTGCCCTTTTAAAAGTGAAGTTAAGCATATTTTCATATGTTTTAGTATTTAGTTTTCCATGAACTACTTAATGTTTTTGTCTTTTTAAGGAGTGTTTATTGTTTTATAAAGGCTTTCTATGCAAAAAGAAAGAAATTTGCTCTTTTTCATGCATATTGAGAATATTTGCTTATGCGTTTTATTTGTCTTTTGACTTTATGATATTTTTCCTTGGTTGAAGATTTCAAGTTTTGTGTAGTCTGATCATTAAGGTTTTTTTTTTCTTTTCCTTAGAATACTTTCTCTTGAGCTAGTCAGTTTCCCCAGGGAACAGCTTTTCTCTAGCCTGCTTGATGGTTATAAGCCTGCCGCCACCGTTTTGAAAGCTGAGCAGGGAGCCGAAGATTTATCTTAGTCCTGTTTTGGTCACTGTGCTCGGTGTCCCAAAAGCCAGGTCCTCTGTGATTCCGCCTCCCCAGGAGTAAACCATCCCTCTCTACTGGGGCTGGAGAGAGTAGTCACCGGGTTTCAGGGACCTAATCTGGAGGTGTACATGTTCCTTATACAGACTTTGGACCAGTACCCTCTTCCAGCTGAACTTTGCTCCCTGACCTCCAGAGGTATCTGGTGCCTACAGTTGTCAAACATTTCTGACATTCTCTAGTCTAAAGCTGTCCACTCAAAATGTGAACCACAGACCAGCAGCCTCTGCCCATCACCGGGGAGCTTGTTAGAAATGCAGCACTTCAGACTCCACCCCAGACCTGTTGACTCGGAATCTACAGGGCATCACCAGGCGATTCTTATGCATATGAAAGTGTAAGATGTCTTTCTTTGATTTCCATCCCTGGAGACTTTCATCATTGGAGATGGTTAGACTTCACCTGTCTCCACTTGACTTAGTTACCGTGGCCCTTCTGCCTTGGGTGACATCTCTTATCTGTTATCATCATCATTAGTCCTTTTAGAATTTTACCCTGTTTAATCCTTCGTGATTTTATTGGATCTCAGGAGGTATTGAAGATAAAAACATTTATTTACTATGTCTAACAAAAATTCTCTCTTTGAATATTTCATTATTTTTTTTGTTTAAAATTTTGAGCCATCTTGAATTAATTTTGGTGTGAAAGATAAGAACTTCATTAATTTTGATGTCAGAAATGGGAACTCCAGATTTAGTGTTCTTCCCGCAATTGGCCACCAAGTAGTCCTAACATGATTCATTAAATAATCCATGTTTTTTTCTCTGATTTGAAGTGCTACCTCATTCATATTCTAAATGTCTACCATATGATGACAATTTTAATTATTGTAACTTTATAATTTACCTTACTAGTTAGTACTAATTTCTCTGCATTTTTAGAGACAGTTTAAAACTGAGTTAAAATAAGTGATTTCTGCAGTTCCCATTTATTTTCATCTCTATGTTTATTCCATTTTATCTTACTCAAAATGATAGGGTCATTAACATATTTTCATTTCTAACTAGGCTTTTTAATATATCAAGTGTATATGCATGTGTGTGTATATATAATTTTTAAATTATAGACTTTATTTTCTTTTTTCGCTTGATAAATTTGAAGCCATTTCTAGGAGAATCCATGTCTTTCTATGTTTTGGGAAGGGCACAATGTAAATACTGTTAAATGCAATAGAAAGTTTAATGCCTTTATATGGTATGGCAGGCAGGTTGAGGGTTGTGATTACTTGTGCCCAAGCCTGAAATGTTAAATACCCTTTCTTATCTTTACTAGTGGGCCTGTCCTAAGCAGTGGTCTGACATTTGAATTCTCCCACCACCATTTATTAGCACTGTGATGCTGGGTAAGCTGAAGAACCACTCCGATCCTGTGAAATGGTGATCATTTTTTCCTTTCAAATAGTGAAGATTGGAATTAATGCAATAAAGTGCTTAACTGGATCCTTGGCCCACATTAGGTAGCAGCCAATGGGTTCTGCTTCTTTGAACTTGTGAGATAAATTGATATGGATAAGTCTTTGAGTCCGTTAGTCAACAGGACACTAAGTTGTTTATCCAGATATGCTAGTGGAGTAAAAGTATAGAGACTCTTCCCCAGTGTCTTTGCTGTAGCATATGTAATTGACTTTCAATTGTCCACACTAATGGAGAGGAGAAATGGCAGGAATAAATGACAGTAGATAATGTGTTAAGCCTTTAAATATGTCTAGGAATTCATCTGACAATTACTTTTGCAGAATACAATAATAACATTTCATAACTGGAAGAGAACTTTGAAATTACAAAACCCCTTAACGTTAGGGATGAAAAAAACAGACCAAGAAAGTTAATGACTCATCCAAGATCATACAGTGGTGTGATCTTAGTGGCAGAGCTAGGATCAGAAACATATATGTTAATTCCAAGTTCCTGGTTCTTATTTATCTTTCAAGGTTATATTTGCTTTAATTGTAGATCTAAAGTCACTAATGTGTTTGAGAACTGACATCTGAGACCTCAGCCTAGTGTAGGATAAAGGACATACGAGTTTGGAGGAACAGAAATGCTTTTGAACTTCTGCTGAGTTTTTTGAAGCCAGATATTAGGGTTTAAGCAACTAAATTTAGGGCAAAAAGCTAGAACTGGGGAAAATTATATGTAACAGAGTAGACATACATCTAAGTCAGAATGCAAGGGAAATGTTGGAACTCTCAGACAAGCCAGCATCTGTTGAGGACATGAATTGTGGATAGAAGTCCTGAGTAGGCTGTGGAGTCCATGTCAGAAAGATAGCCAAGAATTAGGAGCACACTCCTATCATGGGCAAGAGCAAGTGGCTGGAAATCCAGGTGTACTGGTGCTACATAGAAAAAGCATGCAGGAATGAAACATCACTCTGAAAGTTGCTGGGCACCAACCTGGGCTTGACT
The DNA here is from genome assembly GCA_963573385.1 of Cacajao melanocephalus. Classification (NCBI taxonomy): domain Eukaryota; kingdom Metazoa; phylum Chordata; class Mammalia; order Primates; family Pitheciidae; genus Cacajao; species Cacajao melanocephalus. Next base: position 32,726 of record CAUYLG010063015.1, on the reverse strand, counting down.
CGCAGAGAGGCACCTGCACTGAGGATCCCTGAGAAGCTTGTGGTTTGAAAGAGGGACAGTTACAAGTTATCAGCAGCAAGCTGACTTTGCAATTGAGCAACATTTTTTGCCTATGCTCAGAAAGTTTTTCATTTCGTGGTCAAGTCAGATCAGCTGTAGCTGATTGGGGCTTCTAGGTGTAAACATTGAATAGAGTGAGTAAAATAATTCCTGACTCGTCTTTATTAGCTCCAGATCTGAAGCTGGCCTTTAGAATATCATAAAGCTCTTCAATGCCCAGTGTTTCTTTTCACTTTAGTATTGAGAAATAAATGCTTAATCTTTTATGTAAGTAGGAATAACATTGAAATCATGGCTTAGCTGAAAGACCAGTTTTTTCTCCCAAATATGGGTTTACTTATGGAACTAATAAATCATATAAATATGAACTTATATCTTATAAATATCTTATATCATATATAAGATATCTTATATCTTATATATATATCTTTATAAGATATCTTATATCTTATAAATAAATCGTATATAAATATGAACATCTATTATCCTCTTGTGTCTTGATGAATTTGAAATAGTACCAGCATGAGTACATTTGATTTAGGAATAGTTTTGGTTTAGAAGTATTTCCTGGCCGGGTGCGGTGGCTCACGCCTGTAATCCCAGCACTTTGGGAGGCCGAAGAGAGTGGATCACAAGGTCAGGAGATCGAGACCATCCTGGCCAACATGGTGAAACCCCATCTCTACTAAAAAATACAAAAATTAGCTGGGCATGGTGGCACACACCTGTAGTCCCAGCTACTCGGGAGGCTGAGGCAGGAGAATTGCTTGAACCCGGGAGGTGGAGGTTGCCAGGATCACAACACTGCACTCCAGCCTGGTGACAGAGCAAGGCTCTGTCTCCAAAAAAAAAAAAAAAAAAAAAAAAAAGTATTTCCCTTTAGAAAACAGCAATTTAAGCTTAGGCTGAATTTTTGAATAACTTTAGAGAAAACCTTTAAAAACATTTTTCAAAGACTCTCAACAATTCTGTTATGGAAGCCTTACAAATCCAGTAAATATGAACGATTTTGATTTGTAGAATTTGTAGTTAGACTACAAGTGCTGATGAATTATGGCATTTAAACTTGAATTATAGTCTTTTAGGGAAAAAGTTAAATGTAGTTTTAAATTTGGATTTGGACGAATCTTGAATGATGGTGGTTAGTGGACCTTAGAAACTAAAATAGCTTTTCTTGGGTTTATCTTGATTTAATTGAAATGAATTTAAATGCATGCTAATTTCTCATTTGCTAACTGGATTTAAGTAATCAGTTTATGGTGGACTAGATCAGTGGACTTGGAAATTAGTCAAACAAAGCCACTGAAAGATGAGTGAGTCCGTGCAGTTGTTGAAGCTATTAGCTTTTGTGGGTTTTGTAGCCACAGAAGCTACAGTAACCTCTCACCATGTGCCTGTCACCTAGTTCAGGAATGTTGGCTTCCCAGAAAATGCACAGTACAAGTTGTGCCTTGAGCTTTCTCACACAATGAGTCATATTATAAGTGGTCTTGCTTCTGTTCTGGTGTAGTGCATAATTCATGCAAAAAAATTGATTTCAACTGCATCAACTTCAAAGGGCTGCAGTCAGGCGTTTATCTGGAAGGATTTGCTAAGAGAAAAGTTTCTGTTTTTCATTTATACCACTGGAGACTCACGCTATCTTTGATCAATGCAGTGGCAAGGAGCTGAAGGCAGTTTTTCAGTTTGCAGGCTTATTTTTAAGTCCTTTGTTTTCCTTGAATTTCCAGAAGCTCTCCAGGATGAAGGCTGTGTATATTTGACAGAATTCTTGGGTTTATCTTTGCAAGAGCTCATCTATAAATAGAAATAAAAAGAAAGTGTCTAATGATTGGAATAGCTGCTAATAAAATAGCCGTTTCTTAAGTATTGGTGATTTAATCTTTTAAATTCCATTATAGCCCAGTAGATGATGAGTTCATGTCTGTTGCATATGATGGTCTGAACAGTATAAAAAGTCTGAAGGCAGGAGTAAAGAAAAACAGTAATAGGTTTAACAGTGCCCAGTTCATAATGGCTGTAGTGTTTTAACAGCTGTAGTGGTGGTGGTGTCAGTATTAAAGATTATGGGTAACATTTATTGTAGCTATGTTACTGCCATGCACTATTCTTAGAGCCTTACATAGATTATTGCATTTAATCCTCACATAAACTCTGTGAAGTAGGTACTACATTTACTTCTTTTTTATAGATGTGGAGATTAGGCTTATGGAGGTACAATAACTTGTCCAAGATTACAGAGCTATTTTTTTTTTTTTCTGCTTATAGCACTTTGCTTGGAGTTTAGAGTAGAATCTGTGTGCTTATTGGCTGACTCATCTTGGACTGGATGCTGGTTACTGGTTACTCAAAATTCCCTGAGTTTCAGCTTTCTTCTGTGAAAAATGGGAGGTTGAGGGAGGACCAGCCTCTTTCTAGAGGGAGTCTTTGACATTCTTCTTTTTTTTTTTTCACCGAGAAAGCAGACTTGGTTCAGAGTTGGCATCAAATATGTGTCTTTCTCCTGACTTAAAGGAACACTTGAATGTCCTACCCTTGCATGGTAGGGAAGCAGAGATCAAGAGATGAGATACTTAACTAGCCATTCTAATATTATGAGCATGCGGAGCTCCCTGGAGCCAGACTTCAGTAAAAATTGAGTCCAGTAAACTATGAAAAAGGAAGATAAGACTTATTTTACCTTCCTGGGGTGAATCCCTGGGGATTGAAATAACACTTCATATTCTCTCACAGTAGAATAGAAAGTACCTTCTTTGTGAAAATAAATGAATAACCAGGCATATTGGAAGATAATGAGAAAATATTTATGAACATCTAGAACAGTGGTTCTTAAATTTCAATTGGCATCTGTGAACAGAAGGCTGGGTCTCACCTCCAGAATTTCTGAATTAGTAGATCTGGATTTGAATCGCATTTTTAACAAGTCCCCTGGTTATGCTGATGTTGCTAGTCCAGGGACCACACTCTGAGAACTACTGGTATAGAGTATCTCTGTGTAATCAAAATGTTGTACTAGTATGTTCAAAGCTAAAAGGTAGGCTGTGCTTATTAAAAGCACAATCAAGAGAAAGTTCTACATGTCGCTGAATACAACAAAGCGCTATTGTTTTTAGTACCTTTTCTTTTTTTCAAATCTTGAGCAGGGAAGACAGTAACTGTCCACTCTAACCACACTGGTAAGGGTGGCATGTACCTTCATAGACATATAATCTTTAAGTCTCCTGAACTCAGTGTTCTTCCTCTTTAACTGCTGGAAATGTTGAACTACTTGTTGATGGTGTTTTGTGGGGAGAATTTATGCTCACTTATTTTTTAGGATAAGTATGTGTGGGTTTTTTCCCCTCTTCAGATTAGAACAGAGACTTTAGCGTCTTTTCATTCCAAATTTTTCTCATTAGAGGCACTTAGCATTTCAGTCCTGATATGTTGGTATTTTTAGCTATGTGAATACTCATTGGAAGCTGCCCTGGGTCCAGCTTTAAGGGGATGTGAAGGGGGCCATTTCCACAGATAAATCCCTGGGGGCAGAAATAACACTTCATATTCTTTCATCATGGAATAGGATGCACCTTCTTTATGAAAATAAACAAATGAATAACTAGGCATTTTGGAAGTTAATGGGAAAAGAAGGCATAGAAAATGTAGGTAGGCTCTCATTAGGTGATTTTCTATTTCAGCTGTTTGCCTCAGGCTTATGAAATTGGAGAAAATGAAAATATCCTTTGGTGCCATGTAAAAATCTTGACCCTTAAGTAAGAAAGAAAAACACAAAAGGAGACACACTGCCTTGCTTTATAAATTTTTTTTTTTTTTTTTTTTTTTTTGGAGATAGAGTCTTGCTCTGTTGCCCAGGCTGCAGTGCAGTGGTGTGATCTTGGTTCCCTGGAACCTATGCCTCCTGGGTTCAAGTGATTCTTCTGCCTCAGGCTCCTGAGTAGCTGGGACTACAGGCATGCACCACCATGCCCAACTAATTTTTGTATTTTTTTACTAGAGATGGGGTTTTACCATATCGGCCAGGCTGGTCTTGAACTCCTGACCTCAAGTGATCCGCCCTCCTTGGTGCCTCCCAAAGTGTTGGGACTACAGGCGTGAGCCACTGTGCCCAGCCAGTGCTGGGATTACAGGCATTAACCACTGCCCTGGCCCAGCTGTAACTGTTAGTGAGGATCCCATGCCATTCCTAAAGCTCATAAAATCCTGCTTATATAGGAACTTAGCAGCTTTGTCAAACATGCAGTGTTTCAGATCTATTTGCTATATTTTGCTTTTCTTTTTAAAATACCTGTTGCATTAATATTGTCTGCCTTAGATTGTAAGTTCATAAAAGTGAAGGGATATGCTGATATATTTTACAGGTTATTGATGAACACAGCTTAATACTCTGGTAATGGTTTTCTGAGTAAAGAGAGAATAGCCACTATGGATAAGTATGTTAGCAGAGAGGAATTAAAAATTGGGAAATATAAGAATAGGATTTTGGATGAAATTAATATAGCCAATCTATATATTAATATATTTATTTTGATTATTATATGACATATTTTCTTCATCCTTTACTTTTAATCTATCTAGGACTTGTATTTAAAATAGGTTTCTTGTAGGCAACATACAGTTGGTTCTTGTCATTTTGAGAAATCTCTTTTCACGGGTGTGTTTAGATAATTTTAATTTAATATAGTTATTGATGTGATTGGATTAGACATACGATTTTGTTACTTGTTTTCTGTGTATTCCCTCAGTTATTTGCTTCTTCCCCCTTTTCCTATCTTCTTTTGGGTTATTTGAATCTTTTTAGTATTCTATCTTAATATTCCATATTAGCTATTTTGCTGTCTTTGAAAAAAAATATTTTGGTGGATGCTCTAGGAATGACAATATAATATACCCAAACTTTCAGTCTACTCAAGAATTAATGTTGTATTCTTTAAGTAAAATGTAGAATCCTTTTGATAGAATTTCCTTTATCCTTCCCCACTTACCTGTTTATTGTCATGGTATATATTGCATCTACATACATTGAAAACTCCACCAGTGTTACACATTTTGCTTTCAGCAGTCATATACATTTTAAAGAATTTTTTATGTAAACTTTTATATTTACCAAGATATTTATTATTTCTGCTTTTTGTGAAGATCCCAGTTTCTTTCTGGGGTTATTTCCCTCAAGCCTAAAGCATGCTCTTTAGCTTTTTGTGGAGCAGGTCTGCTGAAAATGAATACTTTAAATTCTCCTCCATCTAAAAATACCATTATTTACCTTTCTTTCCTGAAGGATGTTATTGATGGATATAGAATGTTAGGTTGGTGGATTTTTTTTTCCTTCAGCATTTTAAAGATGTTGTTCTGTTGATTTCTTGCCTGCTTGGTTTCTGATGAGAAATTTCAGTAATTTAAATCATTCTTCTGCTGTAATAATGTGTAACTTTAACTATTGTGAATACTTTATTTTTGCTTTTAAGCAGTTGACTAAGTGTGAGTATTTTCGAGTTTATTCTGTTTGGGGTTTGTGAACTTCTTGTATTTGTAAATTTGTGTCTTTTAATAATTGGGAAGTTTTGGGCCATTATTTTTTCAAATTGTTTCTTCAAATAATATCTCTACCAATTTTTTTTTTTCTAGAAAACCAATGACATGAATGCTAGAACTTTTTTATGCTTTCCTGCAGGCCTTGGAGGCTCAGCTCAGTTGTCTCAACAAAATTTTTTCCTTTATTCTTCACATTGGATCATTTCACTGACTCTTTCAGTTCATTTACTCTTCCTTCTGTTATATATATATTTTAACTTGAGCCATCTTGTGAAGTTATTTCAGATTCTGTTTTTATTTCCACAATATGCACTTGTTTTTCTAGTTTTAATTTTTCTGTTGAGAACTTCTGTCTTTCCATTCATTCCATATCACCATGGAGGATATTTACAATATCTGTCCTTTGGGTTTCTCAGAATTGGAATCTGATTGCTTTTTTTTCCCTAAAAACTGATCATATTTTCCTGGTTCTTGGTGTGTGGAATGATGTTGGATTGTATCCTGGACATTGTATATGATATATGGTATAGATTCTGGGTCCTGTTCTAATCTTCTGAATAATGTTGATCTTTTAAAATTTCTTTTAGCAGGCAATAAACTCAGCTAGATTCAGGCTGCATTTCTGTCTCACCTTTTTGTGGCTGGTGGTACTAATCTCAGTTTAGGTTTGAAAGTGTTTGTGATGCGACTTTAGGTCTGCCCCTGTGTGCCTCTCAGGGGCAGTGGTTTCTATACTTAGTTCAGTTCTCCAAGCTGGTGCTATACCATTCTGGATCTGTGTCATGCATGCACAGCCAAGGGTGAAGCCAGGAATTGTGCTGATTCATGATCAGGATTAGGGGATTCCCTTCTCCATTTTCTTTCTCTCCGTGATTCCCCATTTTCTCTGGCCTGCGAGGGCGCCTTTTCCAGGTTCCTGTGGTCCTAAAGACTGGGTTCCTTGGAGTATGATTGGCTCAGGCTGCTGCCCTGCTGCCCTGCTGTATAGTGGAGCTCTGTGGCTGGGTCCTGCTCCAGGACACAGCTGCCAGAATAAAAGAAAAAAACAAAACAAAACTGGAAACTCACCTCCTCGTAGATCATTTCTGTACATTTGACTCCTCCTGAATTCATCTTGTTAACGTTTCAGTCCTCAGTTGTTGTCCTTTGTATTATTTTGGTAACTGTTGAGTATTGAGCGCATGCTTCTGCTAAGGTAACAGGACATTCCTTTTCTTACTGAGGTCACAACCAATACTTCCCTTTGTTGCTCATCTCTGTCCCAGGCACTCACCTCTTTTTGTGTTCGAGATTTTAGTTGAGAAAAGCAAGAGAGAGGCTCTAGTGGGCTTCTACCAGAGAGGAACCAGGGATCCTTGCTTTTCTTTTGTTTCTGCTTTACAAAGGACATCTATACCTCAAAGAGAATACATGATGATAGTGTGTATGATACCAACAGACCTTCCCACAGAGTTTGCAAAGAAGCTCTCTATTTTGCTGGCAAGTGACACCTTGGCATCAGGTTAACTTACAACAGCAGTTTTTTCCCTTCCACTGTTTTGTGAGATGCACTTTGTATTCGTACTTTGGGGAGGCAGGTAACATTTTCTGAGGGGAAAGACGAAAGTCCAAAAAAAAAAAAAACTGAGAAATCTAGAAGCAAGCAGTGCCAAAGAGGTGAGAGAAGAGCCTCATCGTCTGCAGGCGGTCGACAGCCACGTTAACGACGGAGTCTGTGACCTGACTTCAGCCAATTGCCATTGTCAGCTTCTCTTTCCAAATGACTGTGTGAAAGAAAATAGGGTTACCACATCTGCAAAAGAAGAATATGAGGAAGGAAAGAGTATTAGGTTAAAAATACTTAAAACTCAGGAGTGATTCTACCTTTGTTCAAACAGGGCTTTGCCCCTGCATTTGGCTGTTTTTCATCCAAAGCAAAGTCTTAGTTTTTACTTTGAACTTAATCATTTCCAAGTGACAGTCTTTACTTCTTTATAATTACAGGTTGGCAAAACAACCATAATCCCACCACTTATCATATTAGTATATTTTCTGTGTTATTTTTTCTTTTCTAGTCTTTGTTTTTTTCAATAATGAAAGCGATAAATGCTTATTGTAAATACTTTAAACAATAGGAAAGTAGACAAAGTAAGAAAGTGGAAACTGAATCCTTGGGATTAACTATGGAACTGTGGTTAATACTGCTCAAGTTTTCTCAATACTAGAAACATTATATTATAAGTTTATATAATAAACTTATTATTATACTTTAAGTTCTGGGATACATGTGCAGAACGTGCAGGTTTGTTACATAGGTATACACATACCATGGTGGTTTGCTGCATCCATCAACTTGTCACCTACATTAGGTATTTCTCCTAATGCTATCCCTCCCCTTGTCCCCAACCCCTGACAGGCCCTGGTGTGTGATGTTCCCCTCCCTGTGTCCATGTGTTCTCATTGTTCAACTCCCATTTATGAGTGAGAACATGCAGTGTTTGTTTTTCTGTTCCTGTGTCAGTTTGCTGACAATCATGGTTTTCAGCTTCATCCATGACCCTGCAAAAGATGTGAACTCATCCTTTGTTTTTGTTTTTTCCTTTTTTGAGATGGAGTCTTGCTCTGTCGCCAGGCTGGGGTGCAGTTGCGTGATCTTAGCTCATTGCAACCTCCGCCTCCCAGGTTCAAGTGATTCTCCTGCCTCAGCCTCCTAAGTAGCAGGGACTACAGGTGGGTGCCACCACACCCAGCTAATTTTTGTATTTTTAGTAGAGAGGGGGTTTCACCATGTTGGCCAGGATGGTCTTGATCTCTTGATCTTTTGATCTGCCCAACTTGGCCTCCTAAAGTGCTGGAATTACAGGTGTGAGCCACCACGCCTGGCCGAACTCATCCTTTTTTATGGCTGCATATAGTATTCTGTGGTGTATATGTGCCACATTTTCTTTATCCAGCCTATTATTGTTGGGCATCTGGGTTGGTTCCAAGTCTTTGCTATTGTGAACAGTGCTGCAGTAAACATACGTGTGCATGTGTCTTTCTAGTAGAATTATTTATAATCCGTTGAGCATATACCCAGTAGTGGGATTGCTGAGTCAGATGGTACTTCTGGTTCTAGATCCTTGAGGAATTGCCACACTGTCTTTCACAATGGTCGAACTAATTTACACTCCCACTGACAGTGTACAGGCGTTCCTGTTTCTTTACATCCTCTCCGGCATTTTTGTTTCCTGACTTTTTAATGATCGCCATTCTAACTGATGTGAGACGGTATCTCATTGTGGTTTTGATTTGCATTTCTCTTATGACTAGTGATGATGAGCTTTTTTTCATATGTTGTTGGCTGCATAAATGTCTTCTTTTGAGAAGTGTCTGTTCATATTCTTTGCCCACTTTTTGATGAGGTTGTTTTTTTCTTGTAAATTTGTTTAAGGTCCTTGTAGATTCTGGTATTAGCCCTTTGTCAGCTGGATAGATTGTGAAAATTTTTTCCCATTCTGTAGGTTGCCTGTTTACTCTGATGATAGTTTCTTTTGCTGTGCGGAAGCTTGTTAGTTTAATTAGATCCCATTTGTCAATTTTGGCTTTTGTTGCCGTTGCTTTTGGTGTTTTAGTCATGAAGTCTTTGCCCATGCCTATGTCCTGAATGGTATTGCCTAGGTTTTCTTCTAGGGTTTTTACAGTTTTAGGTCTTACATTTAAGTTTTCTTGTTTCTTTTATTGGAAGAGAAATATGCAGTTAAAATTATTCTGTATTAAAAAATTTGTCCTGTCACAATAACTTTATCGCATAAGCATTGTAACAATTTATATACACAGTTTAAAGACTCTAAATATAGTTTTAATTTTTAAAAAAAATTATAGGAAACAGCTGAGGGGTATACAATGAGTGTTAAAATTTCCTCTTAATCATCTTTTTCTTTTTACTCCCTAATGAGAGCCATTAGTATTATTACTTGTTTGTATTATTTCCAGAAATATTTTCTGTACAAAAATATACGTTTTATTCCATAAAGGAACGTATACTTTTGTCATTCTTTGCTCTTTTTCTGAATAGGTGAAGATTATTAGAACATAAATTTTTCTCCACTGGTTAAAAACTCCTTGCAAACATAATTTTTTATGCAAAATTTCTTTTCTCTTGAAATTGCATGTTTTGGTTGCATTCTATTTTCTTTATTGTACTTTTACAATGAAAAAGACCTTTTTTCTTTCAAATCAGCCCCAGTAGCCTGTCAGCTCCATCTTATCTGAAACATCTGATCTCTCCTAGCCACTTAAATAAAGGAACTTGTGAAAACACCTAGCAGGCTCTTGGAATGAAGTCATGAGATGTATGTTTATTCTTCTGCCTACTGTCTCCTCACTCTTTTAACTCCTCAGCTACTAAGATAGGGCAGCTGCAGATCAACAATGATAGGAATCAATTTAGAACACCAATAACCAATGTGTATTACAGTCTTATTGTAGGCAGAGTAGTTGGTATTAGGTGGTTATTGTCAAAGCAATAAGACCAGGCTCCTGCATTTGATGAGACACTCACGTAAATACAAATACCTAAACTTTTCATAATGTGACATACAGATTAATGTATTAATATAATATATGTTAATATAACAACATATAAAGTATATATATAACATATATAATGTAATGCAAAAAGATGACAACAGGTGGAAGTGATCTAGGAGAGAATTGTTTCTAACAGCCAGACTGGTGTCAAGACTTCACAAAGGATGAGTCTGCCTCTGTCTTTCACCTCTTCTTGCTAAGCCAGAACAACCTCCTTTCTGCAGTGAGAATGTTATTCATTATATTCCAGTGTTGTAGGGGGAATCACTGAGGGCTCAGGGAATGTTTCTCTCGTCCTTCACCCTTCGGTTTGTGCTGCTGACCGGTTGCTTTTCCACTGAGCATTTTGGCAGTTGTAATTGCATGGTTAATATTGCTTGCTCTTTTTCCAGTCCTTCCTGGCTAGCAGGTAAGGTCCAGAGAGGAGAGAGATGGGGTCTGTCTCACTCCCTGGTAGATTCCCAGTGTTTAGCTTTGTGCCTTTTATAGAGCGCAGTGGTTAAGAGCCTGAACTCTGGACTCAGACTACCTCAGCTTCCATGTTTATTAGCTCTTTGACCCTGGGCTAGTTAACCTTTCTGTTCTTCAGTTTCCTCATCTGTGAAATGAGGATAAAAATGGTGTCTCTTTGGGTTATGAGGAGGATCATATAATTAGTATTTAAATTAAAACATATGCCTAATATTTTGTAAATGCTTGACAAATAAAATGACAGTTTCTCAATATCTGTCAAAGAAAAAAATAAATGGGTCTTTGTCGCCATTTCCAGTGAGCTGAGTGTGACCTGCTGGGCCCCTATCGACTTCAGTGGGGATGGCACCATGTTCAAGAGACCGAAGAAGAGACCCAGAGCCAGCGAAAGAGTCATAGGGTTTATTGAGGGGACTTACATACAGGGTGTTCCAGTGGTGGCAGGCTGGACAGGAGAACCACTACCCTTTGTAAAAACACAGAGTATCTAGAGCTTCTTCACTTAGCATTCTCTCCTAGTGACCTCCACCTGGAAACCTTCATTTAACCCAAAACAAAGGGCTTTGATTCCCTGTATAGCTTGCATTCTGTGGGGTGGGCTCAGGGTTCAGATGTTCCTTATAGATAAGGAATGAATCTTTGGGTTGTCTACTCCTGGATTCCTTGGCTTGGAACTCTGAACACACATTCTTTTTGGACCATAGGATCATTCTCAGGGAATACTTAAGTTATTGCTGTCATGTGCATCTGCCATGCAGGATAGAATATGGCAGACCTTTGCTTAGATTTGGCTGCTGCTGTGACACATTGTTTGGCCCATGGGATGGCTGAACTACCATTAGCAAAATTGTCCTCATTGGAAACATACTAACCAAGAAACAAAGCCTTAAGTTTGTGATAGTCTGACTCTCAGGTTTGTGAATTATGCTTAGAGTGATTAATAGTGCTTTATTGGTAGAGCGATGGAAGTGATAAGAGGAGCATGTTTAAAAAAATTAACTTCTTTGGATTCTACCATTCTCTACTGAACCTGTGCAACATTCAGTCAAAAGTAAAGTGTTTTATTTAAAGTAAAAACAATAATCACCTGAGGTTTAAATTTTGGGGTGCTTAGCAGAAAGACTGGTCCGAGTTGTAAAAATGCACAGTGCAGTTTTCTGCTTTCAGACTGTCCCTGTCTCTCAGTTCCACTTTGTTCCATCTTTGCTTCAAAGTCTAGGTGGAGAAGCAAACACAAACCTGTTAAGACAAATAAATGACAAAGACAGCAAAACAAATAAAACTTCCCAGGAGGGTGATGGGCCAGACCTTGTAAGTCTTGAACGTGGTTCGGGCATCTGGTAGTATTTCTGCATTTGGACCACAGTGCCAAGAGCACTGAAACTTGAAAGTGAGAAAATTAATGGCAGTTATTTCCCCAAGGTAGTGATGACTCGTGTGTGCATGCTTCTTTCTGGTTTCCAGTGTTTCCGCATACAATGTCATCATCTGTCTCATTCTCCTTTGAGGGCAGGCATTATTGTTTCCATTTTGACTTGTGCACTCATCTGGTACAGTGGTTATTTATTTATTCATCTGTTACAAAAATTCAGTAGGTGAAAAGGTATTCCCCAAAACTTAAGTCTCCATCCCCACCCTGTCTCCCAACTACTCAGGTGGTCTCCCTGGGGACAACCACTATTTCTGTGTATCCTTTGCAGTTATAAGCACATGCACACATGCTTTATCTGGTCCCCCCTGCACCCTTGAATGTAACATAGTAGATGCTGTTCTGAACTGCGTTCTTTTCACTCATTGTGTATCTTGGGGATTGTCCTATGTTGGTGCACACAGACGTGCCACATTCTGTACATCAGTTGCTTAGTATTTCACTTACTTAATCTCCCACTAAAGGATACTTAGGTTGTTTCCAGTATCTTCCTATGCAAAGATTGTTACACTGAATGATCTTGTACATATATCATGTGATACATGTACAATGATACTAGTATAGTAGTTTTAAGAGGTATCTGGTTGACAGCAAACTTGGAAGTCATGATACTTTTTGCAGAATAGCACCATGAAATAGTAACATATTGTATGTAAAACAACTGAAGATTTGAGCTAGAGTAGAGATTGCCTTATACTTATAAGTGGGTGTTCTGAGTTTAAGGCAAAAAAGATAGGAAGTCATTGGGCTCCATGAGAGGGGAGTCTTGTCTTTTGGGTTCCCACACTATCACCAGCACCTGGGACACCCCCATACAGATTCCAACTCTGTAATTGTGTGTCAAATTGATAGTGAGCACATCACTTTCTTACCTGCCTACTCACAGGTTTGCTGTGGGAGTGCCATGAAATATATTTTAAAAATTTTTTTTAATAAACCTGAAAGTACTTCATAGAAGATATCATCATTATTTGTAGAGAGCTTAGTTATATTATGTTGCTCATCTTGTTTCTAGTAGTAGCTCTAGATTTTAAAGGAATCTAGCATGATCAGCGAGCATGATTCATGTAGGAATTTTCTAAATTAGTTTGAGGCTTCCATTTAATTCTAAAATGAAAATTTATTTTCAGCTTCATGGCTAACAAGCAGAATTTGATGTACCTAATCTAACATTTTTCTAACAATTTACAGCCATCACTATCAACATTGAACAATGTGTGTTAGATAGTGAAGCTTTTAAATAACACCATCCATATACCTGTCCCTAAAAGTATTGTATCCATTCTGCCATTTCTGATCCAGCCTAGGCAGGGAAAGCAGACCTGGATAATTTGTCATTGTGTCTCAAGTGTAAGTAAACTGCTGTGAACCACAGTCTAGAGGGGGCGTGGGTAGCCTGGGAAGGATCACTCTGAAAGGAGGCCGGTAGAATACTCTCTTAAAGAAAAGAAAGTGTGGTAGACAGAAAGGATATTCAGAGTCTAACGATGGTGACTGAGTTGTGTGTTGGAAACAGTTTTTTCTAGTTTGACTAGAAGGAATTAATTTGGATTTTCAAATTCAGCAAATATTGACTGAGCACCTTCTGTGTGCTTCAGGCAGTTAGTAAACTATGAGCCAATGGAATAAATACCACAGCAATAAATAAAGAAGGAAGGAAGGAAGGGAAAGAAAGAAGGATCAATACCTAAGTACATGTATATACAGAGGAATGGGAGCACCGTAGGTGAGCTTGCATGTGGGTGGTTAGGGAAGAACTCCCTGGTAAGGTGGCCTCTGAGCAGAGATCTGAAGGAGGTGAGGGAGCCAACAGCAAGTGCAGTGGCCCCATGGCAGTACCTGCATAACCTCTTCAGCAAAAGGAGAAGGAGTCAGTTTGGCTGCAGCAGGATGAGCCAGTGGAGAACAGGAGCAGACAAAGTTGGTGACATGGTGGCTGGCTCACTGCAGAGGGCCTTGAGAAGCCCTGGGAGGCCCCTTACTTTTGCTCTGTGAGTGACATGGGATGGTGTTACTAGGTTTTGAGCCATTGAGTGACATGAGATCCCTTCTTGGTTGCTGCATAGAGGGGAGAAACAGAGAAACCAGTTAGGAGACTCCTGTGAAATCCAGACTAGAGATGATGGTGGCTTTGAAATATCAAAACCTAAAGATGCTTGGGTAAGTGGAGATCAGTTAGGGAGACTTTTATTAATAATGATGGAAAACAGCCATTGATCTTCAAAGGAAGGCTCCTGATACCAACCCTCCTGCATTTCTATTATACATAGGCTATTCTAACCAGCATCTTCATGGCCCCATTTCTTACCTGGCAGAAGAATCACAATGTAAAACACTTAGCAGTAAGCTTCAGTTTTATAAACACTGCAACCCCAAAAATAGTCATATTGCTAAAGAGTTTGCCAACATTTAAAACCCTTTTATAAGGTTATTGATAACCTCTTGTGTCAAATTTTGCGGCATTTATTCCTTTTTAATCCCCCTCCACCTCTGGTTGGACTTCTGTCATCCTAATGCTGGATTTTTATTCTCTTTTGTCTGACCCCTGACCTTTTGGTATGTGCTGTTGACTGAAAAAAATCACAAATCTATAAATTTGGAAAGGAGGGCTTTATTTCTAAAAGAGGATACCACAACCTGCAGGTGGCAAGCAGAGCCTCTGGCAGAAACTGAAAAACAGTGCTTCCAGAGAGGGGCAAAAGGAACAGGAACTTACACCAAGCAGGGTGGCCAGGTATACACATTCAGCAGATTATGGAGAAGCTATGAATGTTCATGAGAGGGTGGCATGCACATGCGCAGTAGGCTAATGTGTATGCAACATGCATCCCTTGCTCACCTGGGGGTGGAGACTTAACATGTAAATGTATTTCAGTTAGGCTCTTTATATCAAAAAATTAAGCAGAAGACACAATAGCCATTTGTGTGCATCCTCTGTAGACTGTCCAGAACCACGCTGTGGCTGGTGATCCCTTATCAGGAAGGAGTGCTGGTCAGTCCTTGCACTGAAATAGCAGAAGTGACAGGCATTGTCAGGTGGTTGGTCCATGCCAGTGGTGGTGTCTTTTGAAAGGGCTGGCTATTTAGCCCTTAGGGAAGGAAGAAAGCCTAATGGTGGTTAGTGAGGGAGGGGGCATAACGAGGTGTGTCTGACCTCCTGCCGCATCTCATTATGACCGTGAATTCAGTTTTCAAGGTTACTCTGGGGTCCCCTTGGCCAAGAGGAGATCTGTTCAGTCAGGTGGTGGCTTAGAATTTTATCTTAGGTTTACATTCTCCTCCTTTTGGCTGAGATTTGTCAGAGGCAACAGTGATAACCAAAGTTTTATTTTGTCCCATAACATTGCCAGAATGCTGTGGCTACCTGCCCCAGGTCCTGTTCCTTGATGGGACCCCTGTGGTCAAGGGACTTAAGAGTCAGAAGACCTACAGCCAATTAAATGATCTAGGCAAGACTGGAATGGAGGTGGGCAGGCACGCAGTAACCCTTAAAACCTTTCAAGCAATATAAGAGCCAAAACCAGAGCCAAAACCAAAGCCAAAAAGCAAGGCTATAAAATGGACTTTAAGTTCTTCATGTGGAGCCACCATAAACTTGGCTTTAGTTACAGACTTGGAATAATTAGTAATATAGAACACAAGCATTTTGATCATCAGAAAAAGGGGCAGAGTAGTGAGTTATAACACTACCATATAACCCTGTTATGACAAGGGTTTGCCAGGTGGATGCAAACCAATTTCCAAATCTGTAGGGAGTCAGCTGTAAGATGATTGAAGGGGTCCATAGTGCATAGTTTGTACTTCTTATAACCATTTGGTTTCTTTGGAAATTTTTTTCTATATGGATTTCTACCTCACTTGATGTTGATGTCAGTGCAACAGGTGGTTTGAATCACTGCACAGACTCCTTGTTTGGCTAGAAGAAAATCTCATGAAGCCCAATGATCTAAACTGAGTTAAATTCCTTGACTCGATTTTTGTGGTGCTGCAATACATTTTGTGGTTTCATCAGCAGTTTTTCCTAGGGTGACAAATAGATTTCTTATCATGTCTCTGTTTGTGTAAACCCCATAACTGGGAACTGCTGTACCCAAAAGGCTCTGCTACCAAGTGTTTTGACATCCTCCTGGTGACTCATTTTTTAGTCTATGGAAAGCAAGAAACCTCTCATCATTGGGCTAGATGGAGAAGGAGGTTACTCAGTGTCCCAACAAACAAGAACCTTATGTGGGCTGTCAGAGCAGCAGTGTGCCTACCCCAGCATGGGTGGGTCAGATCCTATGACACTTATAAACACATAACGTGGGGGAGCACAAGTGATACTCCCAAGAGTATGTTCTTTGATGAACTCGTTCATAGGCAGTGCCGACAATACCAAATTGGTCATGGGTCACTTCCCTCACAAGCTTTCTGAAATCTATTCACATCATATTTTAAATATAAGTGTTGTTGGCATAATAGGGATGAAGTTTTAACTTTATTTGCTTGATCTAGACTGCATTTGTCTACCCAATAATTCATAGATTGAGAGGGCCTCAAGGTATAGAACGAATGTGTAACATTAGTAATAGGAGACAAATTAAAACAAGGGGTGGTCATATTTGGCTGTGCAATCAGTTGTACCCAGAAAGTTGACAAGGAATGGAATTGGTCCAGGTAAGTGGTGATATCAGAGAAACTGGAAAAATCCATGATGGATATTACTAACGGCAGATGTTTATTGTGAATGAATTTAGGAAGCTGTGGACACATCCAACAATCTGATGCTTCCTCTGGTGGCAACACTTTGGGACAATTTAACCAGAGAATTATTATGCTATTTCATATATTGGGGTAAGGAAATAATTACATAAAGGAGGGAGAAGACCGTTAACGCCATAAGGGCCAAGGAAGAAAGGGAAACAAACATTAAAACTATTTAAATAATTCAAACCAAGGGAGAAACCGCAGGTTCCATACAATCTCAGGGGAACTGTCAGACAAGCTTTGGGGATTATCTCTGAAGTAAAAGAGCACCTGACTTACAAGAAATGAAGTAACAGTGTCCTCAGAGGAAAGGGTCATGAATCCTGTCTAATTTTGACTGTGTGTGTGTGTTGGGGGGGCGAATTCCTTTATAATAATTAAAGCATTTATAAAGTAGGTGTAGGGCTAGGCATTTAGAAGATGGTGGTGGGTATTTCGCCCTTTACATAAGGCAACAATAATTATGAAAATTCCTAAAACACCAAGTGTGACAGCCAATAGAAGGGGAGTATAAGTATTTATCTGAATACAGGCCTGGTCCCGAGTCTTATGAAGGTGGTTCACTGTGGTTGTTGCCTTTTCTTTGAGCCCAAGGATGAGGCTTTGGTTAACTTGAGTTTGGTGTTAGATACCTGTATCAATGTCCGTGATTCAGCAGGGGTAGGTGTCTTTCTGAGTTGAGATATGTGTACCCAGGCGTCAACTCCCTATAAATTAACAGCAAAAGGATTAGGCAACAATATTTGATAGCGCTGTTTTCAATGGGCCTGGAGGGAGTCTTTTAACTGATGTCTCTTCCAATATACATAGTCAATAGGTTGGAGGCGGTGATGTTGGAGTTTTTGGCCTGAATGGAAGCTGTAAGAAGATTCTACTAGCTTGTGGTGGTTGATCCTTATAGCTTTTATGAGCCCCTGGCAATAAGCCAGGAGTGCCCCTATTATTGGATTGAAGAAATATTCCTTGGTCTAAGGGAATGAACCAGCCAGTAACAATTTCAAAAGGAGAGAGTCAGTGTTTTCCAGTAGGAGTGGACGACAGAATCAGTAGTACCAGTGGAATGGCTTTAGGCCAGGACAAAATTAAGTTTTTGTGACTTTCACCTGCTCTTTTTTAATGATTTCATCAGTCTGCTCAACTAGCCCAGAGGACTGAGAGTGATAGGCACAGTGAAAGTGCTGTAGAATGGGCCAGATTTTTCAAATCCTTTCCAGTACCCGGCTGGTGAATTGAGTTCCCCTCTCACTGCAAAATTCAAACACACCAGGTAGGAATGATTTTCTCAGGTGGTATTTTGCACCCCTAGAGCTGTGGCTTATTTGCAAGGGAAAGCTGCAATCCAATGAGAATACATGTCAACCATTGCAAGCACATATTTGTTTTCCTTCCACTGTGAGATGGTGGTAACTGAATGAAATCAAGTTGCCAGATAGCAAATGAACCACTGGGGAGTGAGAATTGGCCTGGAGGGGGCTTTAGGGGTTTACGTGGGTTGTACTGGGGCAAGACATTGCAAAGTTTGTATACTAGAGACATGACACTTGAGCAAAGTCCCCAATAGTATTGTCTGCCCCATTGGATCATTTTGTCTGCATTCTAATGGGTCAGATTAAAGTCTGTCTTTGCAGAGTGCTGGCTAAAGTTGGATGTTCGTTTGGACCTTCCCGTAATTTTGTTTCGGGAGTTGAAAGAACAGTTTTGTTTTATTCACCTCCCTCTTTCAGACTCTGAAACTATCTTTTGAGACAGAGTCTGGAAAAAAGATCTTCAGATAAGGAAGAGAACAAGGGAGAGGACGAGAAAAGGAGGCATAGAGGTAGAAGGAGAGGTAGAGGGTTGAGCAGCCATAATTGGAGAAGTCATCTGCGGGGTGATAGCTCTGGCTGCTTCATCTGCTGCATGGTTGTCTTTGTTGTCCTTTGTCTTGTCAAGGGAGTATCCCTAGACTTTGATAATGGCTAGGGCTCAAGGAGTCTGAATGGCATCCATGAGGGCCTAAACAAAGTCTTTGTTTTTCGTATACTGTCCAGAGGAAGTTAAAAATCCTCTGTCTCCAGAGCATGCTAAAATCATGGGTAACTCCAAAGGCACATCTGCTGTCTATATAACTATTAACCATTTTATCTTTGGCCAGTAGGCAGGCCCAAGTGAGGACATGTAGTTCCCCCTGTTGGGCAGATCTGGCCCGTGGTATGGGGCCTGATTCAGTGGTCTTTATCAGAGAGACAACCATGTAGCATGCCCAATAGGAACCAGTACAATCTCTGAGAACAAAGATCCATCAGTGTACCAGATAAAATCAGGATTGGATAAGGGAGTCTCTTAAAAGTCCATGAAGAGTGAGAGAAGGGTGTCTTATATGGCTTGGCTCTGTGTCTCCACCCAAATCTCATCTTGAATTGTAATCCCCGTAATCTCCACATGTTGAGGGAGTGACCTGGTAGGAGGTGATTGGATCATGGGAGTGGTTTCCCCCATTCTGTTCTCATGGTAGGGAGTAAGTTCTCATGAAGGAGATCTGATGGGTTTTGTTTTTGTTTTTATTTTAAATTCTGACACTACCTAGAGATAATTTTTTTTTTAATGAATGAGAGGTTCTTATGTTGCTCAGATTGGCCTCAAATGCATAGCCTCACCTCCTCAAATGCAAGGACAACTGGCCTGAGCCACCGCAGCTCCTCATCTGATGGTTTTATAAGAGGCTCTTTCTCCTTTGCTCTCGCTTCTCTCTCTTGCCTGCCACCATGTAAGACATGCCTACTTCCCCTTCCGCCATGATTGTAAGTTTCCTGAGGCCTTCCCAGCCACAGGTTGTGGAACTGTGAGTCAATTAAACCTCTTTATAATTACCCAGCCTCAGGGAAGCTCTTTATAGCAGTGTGAAAATGGACTAGTGAAGTGTCTGTGAAAGCAGTACAGTCACAGGAGCTATCCTCTTCAGGTAAAGGCAAGAGGGTGGCAGGGTTAAGGAGGCTGCAACAAACTATGGAAAAGTATCTCCTAGGAGGTTAGCCAACTGGCTGAAAGAGTGTGGTGAGAGGTGAGAATATGGAACATACAGTGAGAGGGGATTCCATTATTAATGTTTTGGTCACCTTGATGAGGCTGGAATTGGCAGCAATTACCCACAAACAGATGGTAGTCCTTGAGCTATGGAGTCTGCTTGTTAACTGTAATAGCCAGTGGGCTACTTGCTGGTCCCATGAGGCTGAGTTAGGACTTCGATGGTGTTTCCTTCTTGTTTATGGACAAGAAGGGAAAAGGAGATCATAATTTGGGTGTCCTAGAGTGGAAGGTGAGGTGAGTGGACCTTTTAGGTCTTTGAAGTCCTGTTTACTTTTTGGGGTCCAAATAAGGGAGTCAGGGGAAGAAACTGTAAACAAAACATATAGAGGTTGTGCCATCAAAGAGAAGTTGGTGACCCAAGTCATGCAGTATCCTGCAAGTCCAAGAAACCCTCTAAGCTGTTTCTTAGGGGTCAGCAGGGGAAAAAGAAAAGATACCTTAAAGATGAGAAGGGTCAGTAGTTAAGCCTAAAGGGGTTAATAGGTGTCCAAGAAACTTACTAGAATCCTGACAGAACTGCAGCTTATCTTTAGAGACCTTGTATCCCTTAAGGGTTAGCTGGTGAATCAAGTGAAGTGTGTCAGTAAGGGAAGTGTCTTGTGAGGCATAAGAGTAAATCATCAGGCTGGGTGTGGTGGTTCATGCCTGTAATCCTGGCACTTTGGCCAAGGCTGGCAGATTGCTTGAGTTCAGGGTTTCAAGACCAGCCTGGGAAACACAGAAAGACCCCATCTCTATAAAAATTAGCTGGGTGTGGTGGTGTGTGCCCCTATAGTCCGAGCTACTTGAAAGTCTGAGGCTACAGTGAGCCAAGATTGCGCCACAGCACTTCAGCCTAAAATAGGGTGACAGAGTGAGATCCTATTTAAAAAGAAAAAAGTAAATCATCAGTGCATTGTAACAGGGTAGAGTTGTGGGAGAAGATTATATCTGTTAAATCAGCTTGTAAAATATGAGAAAAACAAGTGAGACATTCTGTATCCCTGGAGAAGGACTGTGCAAGTGAACTGTTGGCCTCTCCACATGAAGGCAAAGAGAAACTGATTTGCTGGATTGACAGGGATGCTGAAAGAGGTGCCACAGAGATCAATAGCTGAGAAACATTGGGTGTCAAAAGGTGCATTAGGATTGTGTATGGGTCTGGCATAGCGGGGTGCTGAGGGATAACAATACTTTTGATGGCCCTTAGGTCTTGAGTAGACCTCCATCCCTTTCCATTTGGTTTCTGGACAGGCAGTATGGGCATGCTGCAGGGGCTAGTGCAAGGGACTATGAGTCCATTGGAAAGGAAATCATTAATAATGGGCTGTCTACCAGCCAAAGCTTCAGGATCGAGGAGACACTGCCTTACATTAGGTAGAGGTTTGTTGGGGTCGGTGGTTTATATGTCTGGTAATAGGTGGTGCTGAGTGGATTAGACTCACATCAGTGTTAGATTTAGCCAAGTGTATCAGGCATTTCTCTTAAAGCCAGGTGCCCAGTGGCAACTGAGTAATTAGTGACAGGTAAGGGAAAGACATGAGTAAGGTCAATTGACAAGGTTTCTGAAGGAGAGATCTCCAGAATGATTTCTCCCTAATGAGAAATACAAATAAGAGCTTGTTCAGATGCGATGGCTCACACCTGTAATCCCAGTACTTTGGGAGGCCAAGTGGGCTGTTCCCTTGAACCCAGCAGTTAGAGAGAGAAGCCTGGACAATATGAAAAAGCTCTGTCTCTACAAAAAATGTTAAAAAAAAATAGCTGGGCATAGTGGCATGCACCTGTAGTCCCAGTTATTTGGGAGGCTGAAGTGGGAGGATTGATTGAGCCTGGGATTTCTAGGCTGCAGTGAGCTGTGATTGTGCCAGTGCACTGCAGCTTGGGCAACAGAGCAAGACCCTGTCAAAAAAAAAAAAAAAGAGAGAGAGAAAGAAATATGACCCTAATGCTTGTCAAGGAAATCTCTCCCTGTCAGAGATAGATAGATAGGAGCAGAGGGAACAAGTAAGACAGTGTGATAGTTATAAGGGGACCCAGCAGATGAGTGATCAGTGCTGACTTAAAAGCGGTCATAGGTTGATGGGTGGCCCTGACTGTTTTATGATCTAATTACTCCTGGGTGGGGATGTATAAAAGAGGTGGAGTTAAGTACTGAAAGTATGGCCCCAGTATCTATTAGGGATTAGACTGTTTAGTTATTAAAGAACAATTTCCCCCAACTAAATTAATTTGTTAGGAGAGGGAAAATTCCCCTTGTCTCCCAGAATACCCCTATTCTTGTAATGAAGGAGGGAACTGGTCTGGTGTCAGTCTGCTTTGGGGAAATAATTGGTTTCTTCTAGCTCAATCAGGATTATTCTTTAGGAGCTATTTTTTGTATTTATTACAGGAGTTATTTTTTGTATTTATTACAATTCCATTTAAAGCGATCAACTTCCTTGCAAAAATAATAAACAGCATTCTTTTGTATCAGGTACTGTTGTGTCTTTTGCCCCTTAGATGGGGCCTGCTGTTTGGCAGAAGGCCCCTGAGCTGCTTCATGTGTAGGGCCATTAGTTTTGCAGTTTCTGCCTGACATTTGAATGTCCTTGCTGTCTGAATATCTTTCTCTTTTTCTGTTCTTTTTGAGAGGCAGTCAGATATGGATGCCAATTCACAAGGCCTTCTAGAGGTCCAGTCAGCATCTTCTTGTTGAATGAGAGTTCTAAGGGTCTCTTTGAGCCCTGAAAGAAAAAGCAAATTGATACACTTGGCTATGATTGTCTAAATCTTTGATGCCTAAATTCTGTCTGACAGTTTTTTCAAATCAATTGAGAAAATCAAAGACTGGCTCATCTCTTTTCTGAATACATCTTTGAATAGCCTTACAATTGACCTGATGTGGCAAAATTAACTGGGATAGTCTTAATCAGCTCTGTAATCACTTCCTCAGCCTTTTTAAAGGCTTCTTCTCCTGTAATCACAAGATCAGTGTCCAGGTGTGTCTGGCCCAACTGATTCAATCATTCTTTAGCTAAAATATTTCCCACCAGCATTAAAAGGAGCTGATAAACATTGGGAAGGCCTGGCTGATAGACATTTATAATTAAACTGAAATATTGTTCAGATTCAAGTGAGTTTGTCTTGGGGTTTGGGAAGTTTTTCATAATAGACATGAGATCAGTTTTAGACCAAGGAGGAAAGGATTAGGTCTCCCCTTTCCCCCTGGCGCTGGTATTTAATGCAGCTTGAAAAGGAGCAATAAGAAGTTTCAAGGGAGGGTAAAAGGAACAGGGCTGCTCAGGGACAGAAGAGGAGAAGAAAGGAAGTTCAGAAAAAGTGGAAGACAGCAGAGCAGGAGAGCCAGCCTAGAAGGGGCAATAGCAGGAGAAGACAGGAGATGAGGTGTCTTTCTCTATTTCATTGTTAGAATCTAACTCAGGGAGGCTCTCAAGATTTTGAATACACTGGTCAAGTTTCAGATTCGATTCTCTGAGCTTTGAGTTTGTCTCCTTGAAGGAGGCTATCAGAGTTCTGACTGTGTTTAGAGCTCTCGGAATACCAATGAGAAAAGGTCTTCCACTGCTTCTGAGAGGTCTGGAACCCTCTCTGTTCTAATTGTGCTTGCAAATAAACTAGCTTAGACATGTCAGACTTTCCCCATTATGGCCAACAAAGATTTAAATCCTCCTGGGCTAGCTTCCTCTCTCCCTCCCTTCCTTCTTTTCTTCCTCCCTCCCTCCTTTCCTTCATCTCTTCCTCGCTCCCTTACTTCCTTCCCTAAAAGCTAAATAGAAACCAGCCCTTTCAAAAGACTCTACCACTGATACCAACCACCCACTGAGAATTCAGTTTTCAAGCTTTCTCTGGGGTCCACTTGGCCATCAGTAGGTCCATTCAGTGGTTAGGGGCTTAGAATTTTATTTTAGGTTCACAGTGTTCACCCAGATTATGCCCACCACCCTTTGTCACTCTTTCTTTTAAATTACATCCTCTTTTGGTGAATTTGTTATTCCTTTGGTTTAAACCATCCTTGGGTCACAGATCCTTACCTCTAGCTTGACATGTCTGCTTTGTGTAGGTTTATATTTTTTCTTTTCTTTTTTTTTTTTCAAGATGGGGTCTCACTCTGTTGCCAGGCTGGAGTGCAGTGGTGCTATCTTGGCTCCCTGCAACCTCTGCCTCCCGGGTTCAAGTAATTCTCCTACCTCAGCCTCCCGAGTAGCTGGGATTAGAGGCATGCACCACCACACCCAGCTAATTTTTGTATTTTTAGAAGATATGGGGTTTCACCATGTTGGCCAGGCTGGTCTCAATCTCCTGACCTCGTGATCCACCCACCTCGGCCTCCCAAAAGTGCTGGGATTACAGGCGTGAGCCACCTCTCCTGGCCAGTTTATATTTTCTTAAAATTGGCTCCCTCTCCTCATTTATCTTATTAGTGCTGTCATTCTTCTTGTCTCAAAATAAAGTCCATCTTGACACATTTTTCTGTTTCATTTTTTCCCAACCTGTTTCCAAATTCTTATAGATTCTTTTTGGAGAGGCGTCTTTTAGGTTGGGACTTTCTTCTCTCTCATAACCGGTATTCCACATCCCCAGCCTTGGTGTCTTATTCTTGGATTCCAGCCATAGCCTAAGAGTGGCTAACTTTGTTTCTAACCTCTTTCAGCTCCAGTCCTTCTGGCGTAATAGAAACAACATATTCAGCAAATGTTTATTGAATGCTTATTATATGCCAGGCGCTATAGTAGGCACTGGGGATTCAAATAGGCAGCTGCCTGCCCCCTTGGGAGCTTGCATTCTATGAGAGCAAACAGCAAACTAAATAAGAAATACCTATGTTTGGTGTTAGCAATTTAAAAAATGGCAGAGGAGGAATAATGGTAAGAAGTGCTGGACTGGGAAGAAGTTAGGGAGGAAGTTTGCAATTTAAAGTGAAGTGATTAGGAAGAGCTCATAAAAAGGTGACATCTTTTAACCTGTTTTTTAAATTGAGGTAAAAATACATAACATAAACTTACCATTTTTACCATTTTTGAGTGTACGAGTAGGTGATATTAAGTTCATTCAAAATCTTGTGTGTGCCAGGTGCGGTGGCTTATGCCTGTAATCCCAGCACTTTGTGAGGCCAAGGCTGGTGAATCATTTGAGGTCGTGATCAGCCTGGCCAACATGGTGAAACCCCATCTCTACTAAAAATACAGAAAAAATTCCTGGGTGTGATGGCACGTGTCTGTAATCCCAGCTACTCGGGAGGCTAAGGCAGGAGAATCGCATGAACCCAGGAGGCAGAGGTTGCAGTGAGCCGAGATCATGCCACACTGCACTCCAGCCTGGGCGACAGAGCGAGAGTCCGTCTCAGATAAAAAATGTTGTGCAACCACTACCACTGTCCCCCATCCAGAACCTTTTCAGCATCCCAAACTTGAACCCTGTTTACGTTAAACTATGATTCCCCGTTTCTCCCACCCCACAGCTCCTGATAAGCACCATTCTACTTTCTTCCTCTATGAATTTGACTATTCTAGCTAGCTCATATAAGTGGAATCTTACAATATTTGTTTTTCTGTGATTGCTTTATTTCATTTAGCATACTGTCCTTAACATTCATCTGTGTTATAGCATACATCCAGAATTTTTTTCCTTTTAAAGATGGAATAATATTCTGTTGTATGTGTATGCCACATTTTGTTAATCTATTCATTGTTGTTGGACACGTGAGTTGCTTCCAATGTTTGTCTATTGAGAAAAATGCTGCTATGAATATGGATGTGCAAGTATCTGTTCTTTTGGGTATATATCGAGAATGGGAATTGCTGGATCATATAGTAATTCTATGACTTTGATTTTACCCTCAGTGATGTGGTGAGCCCTTAGAAGGTTGTGTTATCCTACTTTCCTACTATCATCAGGTCAAACCCTATCTTCAAGTCAGACCCCATCTTAAGAACCAAAGACTTCCCATATGCTTAGTATTTGGTCCAAACTCTACAGTTCTACCTGTCCAACCATATTGCCCATCATGTCCCCTAAACTTGCTCGTGTGTATCAGGCTCAATTCCTGTCTTCTATCACTTGTATTCATTTCTGCCTCTGTGTATGTCTTATATGCTTCCTGCTATCTGGAATTTCCTCACTATCTTTGCCAATTTTCTCTCATCCATGTTTCCACTATGAACTTTTTCTTTACTTAATTACTGGTTGCCCTTATAATCACTGTTGTCACTTAGCACACAATTATTTTTATGTGTTTTTAATCTCTCCAAGTAAGTGAAGTGTTAGTCTGTTTTGTGCTGTTATAACAGAATACCTGAGACCGGGTAATTTATAATGAACAGAAATTTATTGGCTCACAGTTCTAGAGGCTAGGGATTCTAATATCAAGGTGCTGGCATCTTGGAAGGGCCTTCTTGCTGTGTCATCACACGGCAGAAGGACAACAGAGAGAGCAAGTGGGGCAATCAAACTTGCCCTTTCTTGATAGCACCAATCCCACCCCTGAGGGTGGAGCCCTCATGACCTATTTACTTCTCAAAGGTCCAACTTCTTAATACTTATATAGTGGCAATAAAATTTCAACATGAGTTTGGGAGAGGACAAACATTCAAGCCATAGCAGGTGATAAGATCCTAGGTCAAGGATCATTTATTATAGCCCTTTAAGTCCCCTGTAGTAATAAGATAGTGATGGATGATTATTTATATGAACCCATGCCTTCCAATAAAGGATAAACTGGGGTGGCCACATAACACTTGCCGCGTACATGCCTATGGATAGGTTGATTCTGTACTTGGTGAGCGTAGTATGGTAGTTTATATAGGTAATAAAGTTAAGCAGGTGCCAATCATGCCTCTTGCTCTGGTATTTTAAGGCTGAAATCTAGAGGGCTGTCTTTATATTTGCTGGACAGTTTTTTAAAAATTAGCTTGCCATTGTGGAGACAGCATGTCAATTAAATACTTATTCAATTATTTTCAGAAAAAAAGCAGTGGATGAGTAATGCTTCATTTTAATTTTAAAAATTACTTTGAAAAAATTAACAACAGTTTGCAAAGTTTCAAATTATTTAACATGATTACATTCATTTAAAAATCTCACATCAGAAACTGCAGGAACTGAATTCTACTCAACGTGAAGTTTCTGCTAGCTCATGTCGGTTCACAATTTTTAACTCTACAGTCAGGACTAACTTTAGACTCTAGGCAGGTGCCATTATTTTGTGTCAAATTACGTGGCCTGGAAATGATTCAGTAGGTTGTTGTTATGAGTAAGCCCCTTTATAACAACATAATTATATAACAAGGATCTTGTACCCCATCCAGAGTAAAAAAGTCACTAACATTTTGCTACTTTAGATGTCTTTTTTTTTTTTTGATAAAGGAAATGAAACATTACAGATAAAATTCACTTGGTCCATTTCCAGTCTAATTCCCCTCTTCTAGTCTACATTCAAACACTCATAATGGATTCAGTGCCTCTCCTTCTAGTCTGTTTCTTATACTTCTGCCTATTGTTGTATTTATGAATTAAATATGAATTGTTTTATTAGTTTTAAAAATTTACATAAATGATGCATATTGTATCATTGTATAACTCACTTTTCTGAGGCAGCATCCTTTGATATGGGTGTAAGTTACTTGTTTTAACTGCTACAAATTAGTTCTGTTTTATGATTATGATGTTTTACTTGTTCATTTACTTATTGTTAAATGAATATTTTGTACATCTTTCTGAAGATGTATTAAGGACTCTCTATAAGGAATAGTAGCCCCCTTTGGTATTTGACTATTGGTGGCATGCTGTTTACAGAGTACTTTACAGTTGAGTGAGTTACATCAGGATATAACAGTACAGAAATTGGGAGCAACTTCCTGCCCTTACAAAGCTCTGAATCCCATTGACAAGAAACTCACAGGTTTCATAGAATAGAATTCATAGGGACTCCATGATAACCTTTTCTCACCTTTGCTGCTTCTGATGCTATTAACCAAATGACCTTTTTGTCTTCATTCAAACTTCTCAAGAAAGAGAATCTGATTGGTAGGGCAGAGATACAGTAACTTTTAAAAGGAGTAAAGCATTGTATCATTTAAAGCAGATTTGTAGCGAGTAGATTGCTAACTTTCCATATTATTAAATATTCGTGTCTAAAAAATTTGGCTAATTTCATATTGATATCCTTCTCTTCAATTAAATATATGGCATAGGTTATAATATGTTTTCCCAATGGATTAATTTTTAAAATAATTTCAAAATGATTTCAAACATGGAAAGGTTGCCAAGTTTAACAAAGCATTCCTGTATTCCCAGTTGTCAACATTTTACTGTATTTGCCCCGTGTGTGTTCTGTGTGTATGTGTGTACTGTGTGTGTGTGTAATCTTTAGTTTGTTCCTTAATCTCATGAGATCAAGCTGCAGACTACATGTCCCATCACCTCTAAGTGCTTCAGTATGCTTTTTTCCCCAAACAAGGATATTCTATATAACCAGTATATACAACACTCCAAATCAGGAAACAAGCATTGGCACAACACTGTCATTCAGTTTATAATGTCATTATTGTGAACTCAACAATAGGCCTTTTTCCTTTCTGGTCCAAGATCCTGCCCAGAAATACATACTGCATTTAATTTTCATGTCTCTTTGAACTTCTTCATTCTGGAAAAGTTTCTCTGTCTTTCCCGGTCTTTTGTATCCTTGAGAGTTTTAAAGCATATAAACCTCTAATTAAGTAGGATGTAGGATCTTTCTGGCGTTTCCTCATGACTGGGCTCAGTTAATGCATTCTTGGTGGAATGCACAAAATGATGCTGTGTTCCTCTAAGAGCATTGCATCGAAGGCACAAGGTGCTGATGTGCCTTGCCAGTTGGTGGTGATAATCTAGATCCACCTGGTCATGTTGGTGTATGCCAGGATTACATGTTATGTTTACTATTTTCCTCTTTGTAATTGATTAGTATTTTGTGGGGAGGTTTACCAAGGTTTTGCCAACATCTCATTCTTTATCAAATCTCCCTCCACCGACACCCAATGACAACTTCCATCTGAATCAGCCACCTCTATGGTGATAGCAAAGTGGTGCTTTCTACAATTTCCATTATGCTTTTTACATTTATTACTTGACATTCTTTTCTAAAAATGTCAAGTTAAAGAAAATAGTTGATTTAAAAAAAAAAAACAACCCAAGTTATCTGATACATAGGATTAGATTCTGGCAAAGCATAGAATGTAATCTTGGGTATTTAAAAAAAAGCATTATTTTAATTCTAATTTTTTTCTTTCCTCTTCCCTCCCTCCCTTCCTCGATCTGTTTTTCTCTAGGAAATTTTTTTTCTTCAGATTTATAACCATGAGATATTTCAAGTTGCTAACTGTGCCTTAAGCATAGGTAATAGAATATTTAACACATACATTAAAAATGAGCTGACATGAGAGTCAAGCCGTCTGTTCTTAGATGGTTACCTATTTAAAGTTGTATCACTGAGCATGAAGGCAGTTCTTGATTTTTCATTTGCTCTTGTCTGTCCATATTCTATGATTGGTCCTGATTCGCTGAGTTCTAATTGTGCAGTAGAAAAGGACGATGCTGCGAGCTGGTAAATCCTTTCTCAGTAACTGATGGCCAGAGTTTGGAAAACATTGATTTACAATAGGATTGTCTGCCTCAGTGTTTGAATAAATTTATAACTTCAGGGTACATAGTGTTGCTTCTCTGAAGGAATCAGCAAAATCTAGATAAGATAGCAAGGCCTCCTGGGTTGAAACAGTTGGGTGAGGCTAAGTTAAAAATTGATGAATGATCTTTAAAAGGTTGGATTAATTGCATCCTCAGGCCAGCACATTTCTTAAGTCAAGTTTACTTTCTCCCTAGACAAGGCTTGAGTGAACACTTTCAACTGTGCCTTGGAGCCACTGCCTCTGCTTTTAATCTTACATTTTTTATTAAGCACCCTCAATGCACCCCTTCTTAAAATATCTTAGTGTCTTAAGAAGGATGAGTTCATGTCCTTTGCAGGGACATGGATGAAGCTGGAAACCATCATTCTCAGCAGACTAACACAGGAACAAAACCAAATACCACATGTTCTCACTCCTAAGTGGGAGCTGAACAATGAGAACATATGGACACAGGGAGGGGAACATCACATACCAGGGCCTTTTGCAGGGTGGGGGCTAGGGAGGGGATAGCATTAGGAGAAATACCTAATGTAGATGATGAGTTGATGGGCGCAGCAAACCACCATGGCATGTGTATACCTATGTAATAAACCTGCATGTATCCCAGAACTTAAAGTATAATAAAAACATAAATAAAACTAAATTTAAAAAAGTCTTAGTGTCTGAAATCAGGTCAGTGTTAAGTGTTTTTAGATTTGGGGGCCAATTTGTTCCTTTAGATGACTTTTTATGTCTCTTGTCTATCTTGGGTTAATTGTAGATTTTTACTTTTTAGATGGTAATTTAAGTGGTAATTGCATTTTCTCTATTGCCATTGTTGTTGTGCCTCATACTGGCTACAGAAGAGTTCAGACTAACTCATTCTTGGCAGAATCTCTCTTTTTTAAGGATTTATTCTATACCCTCATTTGGCTTCTTAAAGGCCCCTGCTGATTTGACCAAATGCTCCTTGTATTGGACACAAATTCAAACATTCTTAAACAGTATTCAAATGATGTATCTTGAATTACTTGTTGTAAGATGACAACAGCAGTAAACCTGATGGAAAGCAATAACTATTTTCTCTCTTTTTATTGTAAAATTATCTAAGCTAAAAATCACCTTTAAGTTAATGCCATTAAGACAACCAGTTTCATTTTTGAACACATTGTGAATATTTACAGCCTTAATTTTCCACTGAGATTTCCACACATTTATTCCAGTTTTTATATTGGAAAATAATGGATCTATGAACCAGGTGAAATTTAGGGAGGATAGTGGTGACCAGAACTGCATTCAGACCCTGCCACCATTGTTCAGTAGCTCTGGCATTGGGAGAAACTTGTGTTCTAGTTCTCAGTCTCCATCTATGAATGGGAATGTTGGGTTAATCATGTCTGAGGTCTAGCTCTTGTGGTCTGTATATTCTAAATAATGGATGAAATGTTATAATAGATAATGAATCTCAGTATTTATAGAATACTTGGTGTACTGATACATTTTAACATCAAGAAAGACTGCATTGAGGCCAGACCAGTGGCTTTCTTTCAGAAGACAACTGTAGGGTCAGGTGCAGTGGCTCATGCCTGTAATCCCAGCACTGTGGGAGGCTGAGGCAGGAGGATCACTTGAGGCTAGGCCTTTGAGACCAGCCTGATCCACACAGACTCTGTCTCTACAAAAACAAACACAGAAGATAGCAATGTTTACTTTCGTGTTGTTTTAGTTTCCAAACTGTTTATCTCTTTATTTCCTTATGCATAAAAAGAGGGTGACAATAACATGCCCAAAATATGTAATCACAAGAAAAAATTTTTAAATCAATAATATCTTAGATGTAGTACTCGATATTTTATAATAGTTGGTTAAATAAAAACAACCCAAGTTATCTGATACATAGGACTAGATTATGGCAAAGCCCAGAATCTGATCTTGTATATTAAAAAAAAAAGAAGCATTATTTTAATTCTGATTCCTCCATAGGGATTAAGTGGTTTAGACAGTCGTTTTAGTCCATACATTTTAGTTAACAGAACCCAGAAGCTTGTTAGAAGATGATTTGCTGATTAAAAAAAACAACAGAGCGACTTGCAGTCCTGCAAGCTCCATTCATAGTAAGTGCCCTATAAACAGATGTACCATCTTTTATGTTTTATAAACAAATATTTTGCTGTACATTTTCCATGTTAAGATGTGTTTAGATTCACAGTTACTATTGTGTTCCAATTTCCTACAGGATTCAGTACAGTAATGTGCTATGCAGATTTGTATCCTAGGAGTAATAGGGCAGACTGCATAGCCTAGGCATGTAGTGGATGATACCTTCCAGGTTTGTGTGAGTACGCTCTGTGATGTTTGCATGATAAAATTGCCTAACAGTGCATTTCTCAGAACATGGCCTGATCGTTAAGTGAAGTGTGACTGTATTGTCATCAATAAGTAATTGTTCTATAAAACCAAGAGCTGTGATTACATTTCCTTTCTTGTTCAGTGTTTTTTCGTTTTTCATAGAGTCTGTGAGTTTTTAAAATTTTTCTTGTTTATTTTCTAACAAATTATCACTACTATCATCTTGGCCAACTTTTATTAAGGGCCCAGTATGCTGGGTAATTTCTGATTGTTTTACATGAATTAACTAACTTAATCCTTATGATAACCTATAAGGTAGGAATTATTACAGATGAGAAGATTGAGGAATAGAGACAAGCTAAGCAAATTGTCCAAGACTGTACAAGCACTAAGTGGTATAGCTGGGATTTGAACCTGTGTCACGTGGATATAGTGGCCATGCTGTTTATTGCTTTGCTATAATATCTCTCTCCACAGATTCAGAATGCTAAATTTTTCAAATCTCCTTTATTCTTGCTGCTTCTCTCCATCCTCATGTCCCAATCTGGACTAACTGATTTTCTGCATATGCTGCACAGCCATCTTATTTATTTATTTATTTATTTATTTATTTATTATACTTTAAGTTCTGAGGTACATGTGCAGATTGTGCAGGTTTGTTGCATAGGTACACATGTGCCATGGTGGTGGTTTGCTGCATCCATCATCCCATCATCTACATTAGGTATTTCTCCTAATGCCCCCCACCCCCCAGGTCCTGGTGTGTGATGTTCCCCTCCCTGTGTCCATGTGTTCTCATTGTTCAACACCCACTTATGAGTGAGAACATGCGGTGTTTGGTTTCCTGTTCTTGTGTCAGTTTGCTGAGAATGGTGGTTTCCAGCTTCATCCATGTCCCTGCA